>JAYKQN010000014.1:18887500-18922500 GCA_036785175.1 Eupleurogrammus muticus
ACCAGATAAATCTAAGGGTTTAGGAGAAGTTCAGATTTACAAATCCATTTCGATTTTTTTGACATTTTCTCTTATTGCTGATTTTCGCTAAGACATTGGATAAATTGAACATTTATTCAAATGAAATCATGTGAGATGTTCAGAGGGAAAATCCCTGTTTGACTAGTCATCTGAAATGTGACATTGTAAGACATCATAAGACAAAAAGGTTGGAAACTTCTGGTTTCATCTTCCACTATGTGCTGTATTTTAAAAACATGTTATCCATTATATTAATCTGTATTATTTCGCTCTGAAATGCAGTGGAGCAGAAGTAACAAAAAGTAAGTAATAGGTAGTTCCTCAAATTGCATTTAAGTACAGTATTTGAGTAAAAGTATCCAGTTACTTTCTACCACTGATCACATCAAAAATATATGTAAAGTATAATCATTAAAGCCACAAGTTAAAGGTTTATTTGCTTTATTTGTATTATAATGCCACATTAGAATTGCATTAGCATTTGAAAGACAGCACCTTTGAAAAAATCAGCCTAGAGCGTAATTCTACACTTTTTCCTACATGCAGTTTCCTATTGCAAGAGTGACTATCTATCCTTGTTCTACATTTCTCAGTGCAGGAAACTGTCATGTGTGTCAATAATTGATACAGGTTAAGTTCTATCAAAAAGAGGTGGAGAGGTTAAATTCCCTGTATAGCTCAGTCAGATACACAGCTCTACTCTTAAAGGTAGAACCCCTACCTGATGCATGACAAAGGAAACTGCTGAAGAAGGAATAAAAAGACATCTAGCCCGAGGGTATGCCTCGAACAATGAAGAACAATGCATATAATGTGTTGGCTGGCTACATAGAGGAGGATGTTCTAACAGAAATACAAATGAATTTACTGAAGAGAAAAAAAAGACCAAAAGCCCTCTAAGCCCCGATATTCATTTCAATAGCAGATTAGCATTGAATAATGGCATCCATTTCCTCTTTCACTTCACAGGCAGCAAGGCAGAGGTGGCCTGCAGAGACGGGATACAGCGGGGTAGGACTCCCCAGATGTACTCTATATCCCTTCATATCCTGCCAATGTGAGATTCAATTAAAGCATTACTGTTGTGGTGTGTGTGTGTGTGTGTGTGTGTGTGTGTGTGTGTGTGTGTGTGTCCGTGTGTGTGCGTGTGTGTGTGGTTGGGGGGGAGTGATTGGGTAGATCTGAAAAAGGGTTCCGTGCATGTGTAAGCGCTGAGAAAAGCAACATTTATATTTTGGTTTCATCTTTTTTAATACAATGACGCACACAAGCTTCCAGCCATGTTCAAATATATTTATATCATTGCTTTAATTTAATCCGTAAATATGCTGAAAAACGTTGCTTTAATTTCACAGATGAATCTTTATTTGTAAGTACTCACTAAGTAAGTGCTAAATACTATAGTGCTAAAATGTATTTATAATGTACATCACATCTGATATACGGGTCTATATTTTATCTTATTTTATTTTTTGGGGGGGGCTCTATTAGAATATCTTTTCCTTTTAAGATCCCATTTATCTTATACTGGCTACAGTTATTTCTTATACAGACAAGCAGGATTTTACGACTTTAAAAAGATGTTTAGATTTTTCTGAGTTACTAACCAATTACCTTTTTGACAAGTATCAGATGGAAAAGCACAGGTATAAATACCGAGCTTTAACTTCTATCGAGCCGGAGTAATATGAGAACATGAGCGTTAAGACTTTAAACTGCTCTGTGATAAGTGGCTCACTGCAGCAGCACATTAACAATAAAGTGCTTATGTTCCACATGTTTTCCTTCTGCATAAAAACCTACACAATCCAAGCGCTTTCATGAGTCGGGCAGAGAGCTGAATGCACCTCGGCAACAATGAACTGCACATATTATCGCAACCTTTCTGTCCCCAACTGAGCCTCTCCATTCTAATTCCATCCCCTGTCCTCAACACAGTGCAGTGATACCCCAAAGGAGGCTCGTTGGTGGTGAGGCTCCCAGCGATCGGCAGCACCTGTCTGAGCTTGAAACCTGATCTTCAGCAGGTACAAGAATAGCTTGACAGGAGGGTAAATGCCACTCCCCTGACCTGATGTGAACTGTCATTGAACTTCTGTCCCTGCTGAGGACAAAACTGTGCTCTCTGTGCGATATATGGAGGCACTTGTCTCCTAACTCGCTGCTCAAAAGCATGTGTCACAATTGTTTTCCTTTAAAGGTATCACATGCTGAGATTTTAAATCAATAATTCTTAAACACGTGTTTTATGGTAAACAAACACAGTTACCACTAAGATGATAAGTAGCCCCTGTCTGCCTCGATTTGACATTTTACACTGTGTATGAGAGGATTAGAGATGGCAAACAATTTGCTTATTATGACTCAAGAACAAAACAGGAAGAGGGCACTTTTTAGATAACTGATCACAGACAAAACTTTTAGACGTTTTTAGTCATATCAACTGAATGTAAACTTAGCAGTGTAATGGAACATACAGAAAAGTGTTTACATTAATATTCGAGTTGTATTACTTAATTGAAAATGTAAAGATATTGTGTTATTTGTAAAGGGCATTCTCATTTTTAGGAATCATAGTCAAAGTTGTCCACTTTGAATAATTGATTTTTTGAATTGTATTTAATCACTGTACCTAAAGGAGGCATGTCATTATTTCCGTTTTATTTTACATAATACTTAGAATATTTCATGGGGAAAAAAATGTAGTTTTTACTCGACAATATTTATTTCACAGCATCTATTTCACAAATTAAGATCCATTTTAAAATGGATTAGCTCATGAAATATGATGCATTGTTACAAATTAAAGTACACAACAGTGTAAACACAATAGTAATAAAAAAGGTACAATTAGGTCCATGTTGACCAACTATATTGGGAAAATACTGTTATATAATAAAATAATGTTATATATAATGAAATACTCCTCTTTTGCATTTGTTAAATTTTACTGTCAACACTGTTGTACTGTTTGACTTCCTATAGAAGAAGTATAGAATATTTTTCAAACTTACTCCTTTGCTGTTTTCAGCAGTATATTTGGTAGCATCTTGTTAAAACCTTTTTAGTCTATGTCGTTTATACATCATATGACTCATCTGGATGGTAAATCTGGAGGTAGGTTTTGGCCCAGAACAGTGGGACAATATTTGTGATAATGTTTATCCCAAATAGATCCCAGTAGATCTATTGCTGTGCATGAGGACAAATTTACATATTCCCAGTCTATTTTTTTGTTTAGCTACTTTATGCTACTGAACAAAAGCTTTGATGCAAAGGATGTTAACCATCCTTCTCTTGACCATAAATGGATCTTGTTGCTGTGGAATATCCCAGATGTCCTCTCTGCCACCTCTGGAGACTGACATATGGCCTGAAACGTTAGTCGGACACATTCCGGGAAATCTGAGACAGTGATCAGGCCCTGGTGTTTTTTTGTTTCTTGTTTTTGCAGAGTAGAGTTATTAGGGGGATGGTGAAGTATTATTTTGCATGTAAGACTTTTACTTGGTTCTTTTATTTAGCCTAAGTAAAAGACCTGAATAAGTAGCCTCCCTTTACTCTAATAAGTCAAAGTCTATTTAGGTAGACATTTTTCCATTTGCAGGTACTTCAAGCAGCAGGTACTTTATACTATACTCTATACTTAAGTATTATTTTTATTACATCTTTAACTTGCATTAGATTATTTTTACTTGTAGTCTGCTATAGCTACATTCATTACTATAATTTTTATTTTATTGAACTAGATATTTTTAGTGGTAACAGGCCACTTGTGTACTTATATTGTAGTAATTAGGTATTATTTTGCATGCAAGACTTTTACTAGTAATATAATATTTTTACTTTAATACTTAATGGTTATAATGTAATATTTTTACATGACTTTGTTGGTATTTTTACTTCCATACAGGATCCGAATAGTTAGTCTAAATGAGTACTTTGAATACATTAAGTAGCCACTTGTGTACTTTTTTTTTTTAAAAGATATGTATGGTTTTGCATGTAAGACTTATTCATAAAATAGTACTTTAATACTTCTGACTTAGGCTATTTGTGTTACTTGTAATTAAGTATTTTTACATTGATCTGTTGTTTTGTTTATTAAGCCTAAATAGCGGATTAATTCACTACTCAAATGAATTCAATAAGTAGCCTACTTTTATTTTAATATTTACTAATTACTTAAGGTAAGCACATTGCTGCTTACAGGCGACTTGTATATTTCTTTAATGCACAATTTTACAGTGAACATGGTATTTTCACTTCGTAGTCTTGCTGTTCGTATGTCAAGGAAGAGACCGCTTACCTCCTCTACTACTCCTCACAACTGAAATGTATTCTTCCCTTTGGAGCTCTACTCTCTAGCCACAGTTCTACTTTCACCTGCGGATGAGCACCTTGCTTTTTTTCAGCAGTAGCGCAGCAGAGGCAGAGTGAGCCTCGGCCCGACCCTCATGGAGCTGGCGGACCACAGCTTGGAAACATCCCCCAGCACACACCCATGTGCGGCCAGTAGGAGGGGCCATGTGCTGAGGTGTTTAAGAAGGTGATGCCGTAAAAGCGGCCAGCGTGTCGCAAACCAGGTGTGGGGGGAGACAGAAAGGTGGTGTCGTAAAGCGGACGGGGTGGGGGGGGGGTGAGGAGGAGGAGAGACAGGAGGGAGGAGGTGACTCGCGAGTGAGCGGCTGCGTTTCAGACTCAGCGAGAGGATCATGGCGGATGGCCCCAGGTGTAAGCGCAGAAAACAGGCCAACCCGAAGAGGAGCAGCGGTAAGTCCAAACTCCTCCGTCCGCGCCACCGAGCGCCTCCGGGCGGCTGCAGGAGAACCTTTTTCTCGGTAAACTCCTCCTGGAGACTTGTTGGGAGAGAGTTGGAGCACGTTCGAGTAGTTTCAGGGAGTGTGTTCTTATATCCCAGTGGTGGTGGTGTACCGTTATACCTGGCCGGCTCCTCTCTCTCCGCCTAGCGGTGCAATCGGCCGGGCTCCGTGCGCCGTTATCCGGCTGTTAGAATAACTCGGCTTATTTATTTATTTTTTTTTAAAAAGTTTCTCACACTTGTTCTTTTTCCTTCTCGTTTCTGTACTTTTCTGCCACTTTCCCCCACTCGCAGCAACACTTGGCGGCAGGTTGCGCTGCTTTCACATAACAACGTGGCCCGTTGAGCGCAGTTTTGTAGTTTTACTGTGCGTTTTTTTTTCTTTTTTTTTAGGGCGAGGTTTGCGAGGTTAGTTTTGTGCTAACTTGCTGCTCTCTCGGCCCCGGACGGTGCGGTTTAGTCGGTTTATTGAACTTTTGTCGGCTCGTGTATATGTTGGATGGTGAACGTCGCTGTGGCGGTGAATGCGTGTTTTTGTGTTGTGCCGCGGCTCCGGTGATGAAGAGAGATGGGATGTTTATTTTATCTCCAGCTCACCCCTCCCTGCTACAACTGCAGCAAGCACATGTTTCCTTGTTTTAAGGTAAGATCGGAAACTATGCTGTTTGATTCCCTAGAAGTTTCATTTTTATCCCAATGCATGGATTTCCTTGTCGCCTGCATTATCTTTGGCCCCATTAATAGAGATTTTTTGTGTTTATTTGACGCGTTTTTTATGTTTATCGTCCCGCTACTTGCTCCTCGTGTAGAATTTCGACCATAGCTGTTTGCACCTGTCCATGCGGTTCGGGTACTAATGTTTTAATCGTCATATATTTTTAATTTGGTAATCACATTATCTTTATTTTTAGAAAATAATTATTTATTATATAAATATATGTATAATATGTATTTACAATACTTCTCTGGTTGTCAGTGGTGTTTGATATTATTGTAATAATCCCATAATAACACCCAAATTTTAGTTTTTCACTATTAACGCTTCTCATAATAGCTGTATTTATGAATTAAACGGTAAAAAAATTCGTTTGTTGATTTAACTTTAAATTTAGACAGCCCTTAGGTGTCAGTGTCCCTCATTGGACGGGCCCTTACCTGTCCTCTCCCCCCTGTACGCCGAATCAGCCAATAAAAAAGTAAACCCGTGAATAAATATATAAATATATCTTTTATCACCGTTTTGATGTGTGTGAGCCGAGGGGCTGGAAAGCACCTTTTTTGCTCTCTCCTGCTGACGACACGACGGTGACTCGGTGCGTCCGTACAGGAGCCATCATCATCATCATCATCATCATCATGTTTACCTGAACGCGGATAACGGGGCTGACAAATGGCCTAGAAATAAACAGAAATAACACCTGCGGCTCTCCACCGTTGACGGACCACCGTTTCCTAAAGGCTCTGCGTCTCGACAGAAGCCAGGAGAACCGCTCCAAATGTCAACTTGTGCAGGTAGAGATGATGATGAAGATTTTATTTTTTTTTGTAGTTTTTCACCGTGTGTCATGTCCGCTTCGCATGGATGCTCGCCTCCCTTCATCATTCTCGCGGGATTTATCTCTCTCATCGCATTTATGACCCACTTGTGCTTGTTTTATTTTCCCTTTGCATGTTTTTTTTTGCGAACTGGATTCGGCTCGTTCGGTCTCGTGCAGCCAGCAGCTGCTTGTGTGTGTGTTTGTGTGTGTTTCTGCACGGAAAATGAGCGGTGCATAAGGTGGTTATTGCTCTGTTATTCCCACCGTGTGCAGGATAATAACAGCGCTTTAGGGGCTCTCAGTCAAACCCCTCGTTTCCATCTATTGTGTTGCGGTGATTCGTTACACAATTTCCTGAGCGGCGGGGGGAATGGCGGTCAGTTACCATTACTGCAGTGAAGGCGGGGTTGCTGTGTTTTTTCCTGGACCAGAGACAGCCAGGTATACGCAAGGTGATGCAACACCTATGAAGGTGTATTTTAACCGATGCGCCGGCGGTATTCTCGGCTTCCGCGACTCGTTATTCTTGACTGAACGGTCTCCGAGCGTCTGATTTAGGGCACTTGACGGAAACGTTGACGTTAAATGGCCATCAAACGTGCAAGGAGCACATCCTGGTCTGTGTAACGGTGCGCACAATCAAAGATGGCAAAAGGTGCAGCTGCTGTCATCTCAGTGCGCACCTCTTTCATCAAGTGGAACTCACCCACCTCCCGTTTCAATTTCAATATTTGTCTAATGCATCAGGCAGAAGGTGTAATTTAAAAGAAAAATGTGCAAATGTACCATGACCTCCAGTCTGGCTGTCATCACCGTGATGAGGGAAACAGCTGCAGATACAATCAGCCATACTATCACAAAAGCTTTAATTTCGTGCTCCTTCGTGGTTCATACATCATTTGATACTAACAGTCTAATGCCAGATGAACTCTCCTCTGTGCATCAGAAGTGAGCGAAAGGACTGTTAATGGCTTCAAATGAAATCCCATCCGGGTTCTCCATCCTTATATTACTCAGGTGATCGTAGATACACACCTGTGATGTTTAAGTCATTACAAAGGAAAATCTTTTGTGATTAGTTTCATTAGAGAGTTCATGTTGTATAAAGTGATTTTCAATTGCTTTTTGATTATAAGAGGGTGTAGGCACTATGTAAAGTCCCATGTTTCAGAAAGCTCAGTCCATAGACAAATATGCATATTCAGAAATATGTATATATATGTAATTATGATTATTATGATTATTATTTGTCTATACATTAAGAAATTGATGAACAGACTAATTGTTTTAGTTAGGCTCTAACACCTCACCTTCTACTTTCTTCTTCTTATTTATTAATTATAATGAAATACAGTCTTAGGACATCATAGATGTCCCAGAGATTGCAAATTTTGTCGAGCAGTTTCATAATTTTTGTGCGGTTTTACTTTCACATAACTTGGCTGTGCAGCAAGTGGGATCTTGTTAACCATTTGGTCTGCCTGTGGCCCCTGCTGGTGAGTGAGGCTGTAAAACAAATCTGATTCCAGTGTCTGTACCATAAGTTGAGTGCTCATTCATGACGCATGAAAAAAGAGCTGGATGTGAGCGACAGTTTATTCCTTGTTTTGCTTGATGTTTTTTTATACATAAGAATTGACACCCATCTCTTCATGTCACATTGGAGTATGATTGGAGTATAATTATAAAAAAGGACTAATGCCCTTTTTCAGGTGTACACGGTGCTGTTTTAAGTTAATTTTTGAAATTTTATCTATACAAGAAAACCGAACAAAAGAGTAAATACTCCTGATGTTATGAATAGTTAATTGTTGGCCTTCTTGCTTTTCTTCTTATTAAAGCTGAGTAATGAGTGTAATCCAGCTATAGACCTGCAGAGACCTTCACTTTTACCTTATGCACTTTTGTTTAGATTATATCTTTCGCTGTACATAGAGTTACATTCATGCACAGAAAATAAGTGCTACCTAAACCAACATGCTTTTAGCTCCACCACATGCTAAGCCCCTGTAGTTCTGCTGTTAATGGCAGGTGCTGGATTCTCCCATGTGCGTTGCCCGCGGCCGCTGCCGCTTTGGTCACGGGTTGGTCACGCAGCGCCTTTTCCGCATGCTTTCAAGTGCTGCGTGTTTGCGTGTGTACCAGCGCGCTCTCAACTAGGTCTGTAATCTAACACACTGCAATTTAGGAATGCGGCCTGGTGTTAACATACCTTGTCAGGATAAACACAGCGGCCCGCTCCCAGGCTCGGACGTCTCACACGTACAAGCCAGCCAGTGCTTGGCCTTCACCAGCGTCCGTCTGCCTGACCTCTGGAAGTCTTTGGAGAAATGGTACTCCGGTGGTTTTTGCTGTTTTGAGCTGACACGCTAAAAGCTTTGTTCATCTTCATTTTACAATGACTCTCAGATGTTTAACAGTTTCAAGAGCAGTGATGCTTTAACAGACAGGTGTCATGTTTACAACAGTTTTCAATGTCTCTATCTAATGTATTAAATAAGATACACTCGGTCAATGGAATGTACCTTTGTTGGTATATAGGGGTTTGAATTACAGTTTTAAAGGAATACTCTTGTGATTGGCTCTTTGTTGTTTGATATATAGACGTAAAAGTATTTATTCTCTTCTGGAGATGCTTCTGGAGATTGCCTGTTGTATGAGCCAGATATGCATCGTTGTATAAGGGTCATGACAGGCCGTACTATATTCCATTTTCTGGTGTTTCTAGACCATAAGACTCACAAAAATGCACACAATCAAGCTTACCTTGTTGAAAAAGCAGCAGCATGTTGTCTTTATGTATAAACGAGGCATTTATTTGTGGTCACCTGAAGGTGCTCCGGTTACATCTGTCCTACAGAGAGGGAGCCATGTGCTGCTTCTGAGGTAATACAGGGCGTTTGTATGCAGCTGAGATGCCTTGTCATCGGCTGCTAGGAATCTCATTAGATTAGCCTCATATCAAGTAATAAATGTTATAATGTTGTACAATTTCATTTAATTAATGCAATCACACAACATCCAGCTTGTTATTGTGGCTTTAATCTGCCTTTTTTTTTACCTTGCACAAATGAGCATGTGGAATGACAAAGCACTACAGGATATCTTTAGAGAGTCAGCATTAACCCCTCCCATCGCCTTTTATGGTCCAGAGGGGGAGGTGTGTTAAGGGCTACCGATGCTGCTGCTGTGACTAATTGAGCAATGGGTGTGTGCTAGTGCGTATGCGTGAGAGTAAGAGTGTGTTTGTGTCCGCGTGTTAGCATCGAGGTGGGAAACAGCTACTTTCCTCCAGGCTTTGCATAACAACACACAGGCCTGCTTGTTTGGATTTACATGCATTAACATGGTGCCTGTGGGGAAGAAGAGGCTCCTGCTGATGCTGTGGCATTTCAATTAGATGATGTCCGCTGATAAAGGCACCTTGACAGATCAGGTACAGTGAAGTTAATAACACCCTCCAAAATACATATATACATTAGGTTTAAATCAAGCTGTGTCCCCCCTGACATCAGACTTTAGCTGTGTTTCTGCATTAAAAGCATTAGATAAAAGAGGCAGCAGCCTTTATAACTGTATTTATCAAATAACAACATGTACATGATACTTCAGTATTGACACAACAAAACACTTATCTAATTTTCATCCAGTAAAAAGCTCAAACTAAAGAATCACATCAGCTGTGACCACCATATAGTAACTTCAGTCACATGACTCAGCCCTCTGATTAAATACCGAGAGCAAACTAATCGTGCTGACAAGGCAACACATATTTTTAGAAGAGAATACCCCCTCACAGATGGAAGCACCCACCCACCCAGTTCTCCACAGTGAGGCCAGAGGTCAGTCTCACAGCCATGGAGCTGTGTTACATCACAGAACACATGAGCTGAGCCACTCTGTTGATACTCACTAAGTTTCAGTGTTTGGCATGTTTGAGCTCTGTGTTGCATCTGGATTACAGAAACATACACAATGAATCAACTCACCAAACATTGTAAACATTTACTAATAAAAAATAACTTTTCCACCTTTTGTGCACAATTGTCATTCAAGATCATTGCTGGATGTGTCAGAACAGATAACTAGCCACTTCTACATTCATCAGCAGGGTGCAGGGTTTTTCTGAATATTATAAGGCCCACATGCAGCCCCTAACCCTTTTAGGTATTCATTTATGTATTGATGCTTCAAAAGATCTTTCACAAAAAAAGAGCTAAAACTCCATTGAGTTACATATCACAGTGCTATCATGCTGCAGTGTAAAGCTCTTTATCATAACTCCTTCTCATGTTGCTTCACATTGCCAATTTAGAGGTCTGTTGTCACCTCCCTGCCTCATTTGGCCAAACTTTACTTCTACTTTAGCTTCCACTTTTCTATATACAGGAGGAATACATACTTCCTACATACTTCCTATACTCTTACTGAGAGTTCCGAGGACATGCACCTCTGTCTAAATTTGGGAATAAATAGCACTTTAAAAGTAAAAAACAAAAAAACAAAAAAAAAAAACAAGAAGCTTTCTGGATATTATAAACCAGTAGTAAAATATTCATGAAAGATATTTAAATGGGAAAAAGTGATGTGTAGTGCTAATAATGAAAAGACAGAAGGAATTTGTTTTTCTTTTTAAGCCTAGTGTGTTAAACTCAAATAAGACTAGCCCAATCCTCCTCTAAACTCACAATGCCGTTTAAAATCGATTCTGTGAAGACAAAGTTCGCTCCCTGCCGCCTACACCTAAACAAAGCCAAATGTGGAACCAAAACTGAAATTTACCTCAAACGCCGGTGGTTCATAAAACAGTGCATAAAAAGAGGTAAAGCCAAACTCATCCTAGCACTTTTCTCAAAGGTGGCCATTTTAACCTATTTCTAACCTGCTTTTCTGACACCCTTTACTCCTTTCATCCAGTCACCTGAATATTCAGGCACTCATGAGGCTCAAATGGTGCTAGCAGCTAAAACTTTAATCTGTGATGTGGTGCTAACAGTGGCTGAGCTGTGAAAGATTTCCTGTGGTAAAGAGACACAACTTCTGCTGCTGCTGCTGACCAACATCCCACCAAACCATGCAAGTGTGTTTGTGTGTAAAAATGCCCACATATTATTGTTCAATGAGTCTATACATGTGTTTTAAGTTTATACATGTGTGAATGTGTGGGTGAAGTGCACATGCACATCCAATGTGTGTCAAAAGAAAGAGTCCCATTCAAAGTCTTGCTTGTGTGGGAGAGGAGGGGGGGGGGCAGTCTTTCACACTCCCGGTGGGAAACTCCTCTCCCTCTCTTTTGGTGGGTGGTAGAATTTGCATATCCTGCCATCCTCCATTCTCTGCTTTTTCCTGCCGCCTGAGAAGCAGAACAGAGGCTCCCGGAGCTCACAGGAAATAAGCGAAAAAACTCGGCACAGAGCTGCCGCCTGCCTCCAGGCAAAACACCGAGCCACAGGCTGTACAGTAGGGGCTAAGTCGAGCCATAATCCTGTGCATGTTGGTCGCTGGAGTGGAATGCCGCTTGTCTCTGATAGGCCCACTTTGCTTTGATTCGCTTCCATCTAAATTGGGACAGATCTCTGAGGTAAACCTGAAAGAAACCTGTGCAGGAAAACTGAAGTGAAAAAGCACACAAGCAGAGACATGGAGAGTAATGAAATGAATAAAAAAAACAAAAGAGTAAAACAGTGCAAAGTTAAAACCACAGATTAACATTAGATAATGACCCCTATATATTATTCTCAAAATATTTTTATTCATAGAATCTATCTTTCTTAAGACAAAGTAAATATACCTGCTTGAAAATGCCAGAAAATTCAATGTTTGTCTAATGATGGTGACATCAAAGGAAGGGTGAATAAATCTGTAAATGACAATTTATTTAAGAAGATCCTAAATGGCTTTGCAGCGCAAATCTTTGCAGTGCAAATCCTGCAAATCATGCAAATTACTGATCTTGTCTTTCAATTTAGGTAAAGGAAGGTTTCAATACTCTTTTCATGACCAGGCCACTATAAGAAAGTGCTTTTATTTCAAATAGACATATTTAGTAATGTAAAATATTTCTTGAGGAATGTACTATGGTGTATCCCTTTTTAAAAATACTTTTTTAAGCTCAAATGCATCCTGATAGTTACCAGATTATTTTTATAGGACCATTATGCATTAAAATGTACTATAAGAACTACATTGGGTAATTTATTCTTATTTACATAAACCAAAGCTATATAAAAACCACAAACCTAAGCTATAACTTCTTTCAACTTTTTTTTAAGTAAGTGGGTTAAATAAAGCTTTCAAAAGAATAAATAAAGGCAAATGTAAAACCTTGGAGCAGGGGAGGGGACTTACCAGTAGTTTCAGTGGTCTCAGAAGACATAAATCATAAGCGGTGGACAGGTGGGAGAGGAGGGGCCTGATGTCGCTAAACACACCCAGGAGACCTCAAAGGCTACAGCAGCATAGTGGGAATGGAATTCAGAATGACATTAAAAGCACAGTGGAGCGATTTATTTTTATAGTTTGCTTCTCATTCAAGACATTGTTGTCTCATGTTATGATGTGATAAAGTTTCCTTGAAGACGAAAACTCTACTCAATGAGTACTGGAGCGCTTTCTTTCGTCATCTGTAGGATGCCACAATAGCGATCACAGACCTCATTATGACAAGAAATAATTGGCAAGGAAAACAAACCATGTTAATGCCTCCTTCTCCTAGGCTTTGTTGCGAGACACTTTGGGAAATATCCCTGCTCATTAACCTCCTGTTCACACATCCTGTGTGGATGAAAAGTTGCAGGCTCCCTTTGCCTTAAACGAGCTTGAAGCTTTACAGGTCTTATTCTGTTAAGCACATATATTACATTTTTAGCTCCGATTGGGCAATTAATTTCTCCTGTTGCCACTGCACTCATGCATGAAGAGATTTTATTGTTTTTTTCTCATTCAAGTCACTGAAGCTCGTTAAAGACCTATATCGCAAAGAATGGTATTTGAACATCATTGTATGGATTTGGTCAACCTGTTTGCTTTGAGTGATATCTGTAAGCATCACTATTTTGTGTTATTTTAGTCGATTAATTAATTATAAACGTTTAATATACCCTGTTTTGTGGAAGCCCTGACAGCTTGTTTCAAGGCACAGTTTGTAAATATGGACTCTGTTGTGAAAGGGTATTTCCTGATTTCATATTTTTTTTGCACATTTGTCTGACTTAAATTCTCCCCCTGTTAATTGTAGTTTATCTCACCTGAATGCAACTTATCTAACCACACCCAAGCTGTCCTCCATCAAGACATCATTTAAGTAGGGACTTGCCTGACAAAGTGAAGTAGACCAAAAGATCCTCAAAAGCTCAACATCATACTGAGATCTAAAGAAATTCAGGAACAAATGGAAAGAACGTAAATGAGACCTATCAGTCTGGAAAGGATTAGGAAGCCATTTAAAACTTTTGGACTTCCTTGAACCACAGTGAGAGCCATTATCCACAAATAAAAACACCAAAGAGTGGTGAAGCTTGCCAGGAGTCAATCGAAATGACCCCAAACGCATAGTGATGACTCATCCAGAGGTCACAAAACACCGTACATCAACGTCCAAAGAACTGCCTCAGTCAGGTCTGAAGAGACAAAAGCTGAACATTTTAGAAGGTATGTGTCCCGTTACACCTGCTCAGCAGTGGTTTTCGTCTTGGAGTCTCTTTCGTATGTGGAGTCATCATCACTGACCTTAAGTCAGGCAATTGAGGCCTGCAGCTCATTGGATGTTGTTGTGGGGTCATCTGTGACCTCTTGGATGATGCTGCTCTCTTAGGGTGATATTGGCCACTCCTGGGAAGGTTCATCACTGTTTCATGTTTTCACCATTTGTGGATAATGGCTCTCACTGTGGTACACTTGAGTCCCAAAGCTTTAAAAATGGCTTTATAATCTTTTTCAGACTGATCTCAGTTACTGTCTTTGTCATTTGATCGAGAATTTCTTTAGATTTTGGCATGATGTCAAGCTTTTAAAGGTCTCTTTTAACAGGTGGGGGAATCACTTGGTTACACAGGGCCATGTAGGTTTGGATTTTTTCTCCTTTTAATAATAAAAACTTTAATTTAAAACTTAAATGTGTTTGATGATCTGAAACATTTAAGTGTGGAAAAACATGCAAGCAATAAGATATCAAGAAGAGGGCAAACACCTTGTCTGACTTTAATTGAATATTGTTTTTGAAGTTGTAAACCTGGACTGAATAATTGGCACATACTGTATATAAAGACATTGAAAAAATGTGTAGTTGCAGTATGAGTGAGCTGCTTTCCTCTCCATATATTGTGATGTTTCACTGTATAAATATTTCTTATTTGGATGGAGCCAGAGCAGGTGTCTCTTGTTTCCCCTTTCCCATCAGGCAGGATGGATGTTGAGTGAACACGTCGGGATGGAACAGAGGATTTGATTAGAAGCTGAGTAGAGACGTGCACTGTGGATTCTCTCTTTATGTGTCTCCTTCATCCTGTGTCCTGTGGGCTTGATTTGCAGTGCATGGAGCCAGTGGGATGATATATGATGCTGTAAAGGCAGAGGAAGAAAAGAGAGGAGGTGGATTCCACCTCTTGCGCGCAAACAAAATATGCAGGTCTATATTTTTAATAAAGTATGTGTCAGTGTAGATTTAGATTTGTTTGTGGATAGAGCAGAACATAAAGAGTTGTCCTTTTTAAATCATGCAAGCAAATTCACGGTCGAATGAAAGAGAGAGCTGGAGTGGCCGAAAGAAAGGCAGTGTTGTTATTGAATTACAGGTGATGGCTGCTAATTGGGCCCTCAAGAGATTGTGTGTGTGTTTGTGTGTGTGAGTGTGTGTTTGGTGTGTCTGGCTCTAGGGATTGGGAGTTGATGAAGCTGTTAGGCTAAAGTGCAGGGCCCCAGTGTGCTCCCTGAGTGCTGTGCTTTAGAGGCCGTCCTGTCCCTGTGGAGGAGCGCTAATGGAGGCCACCCAGCCCTGATGAATTACACCCAGACTGCAAGGATGGAAGGACGACGGAGCCGGGGGTGATGCTGCTGTAATTGAGGCGGATGCCGGGCAAGACGAGTGCCCGCGCTTTTGATAAGCTGTAGGCAAGAAGAAACACGTTTCGCCCCGGCGCCACAACAATAACCGCATCACCACAGTGGTTCTCGGCAAGGTGTTGTCAGGGCCTGCAAGTCACTCTCCACTAAATTTTCATAGAAACATGTTATTTTAATATCGCTGATTAGGTGACACAACTCAGTCTTTTGACAGTCCTATCATGTTAAATCTCTGAGAACATTTGCACTAGGAGCCCACTTATTTTATGGTTCCTGTCACAGGAGTTGCAACTTGCTTGATAATCAGTCATTTGTGATTTACTGACCATACATGCCAGAGTATTATCTGGTATGCCTCACTTTTCTCAATTTATTTGGGTGAGTTAAATCATTTTAGATTTACAACAAGCAACAAGCCATTTGAATATGTTTCACTATGGTCCTACAGTTTTGTGAAATTTTCAGAGCCCTTGGGTTCTCACTCTGCCCTTAGCCTTGGTCTTAGCCCATCAAGGGCTAATGCCTGGCATTAGCTCTTGATGGGCTGAATAGTCCTGATCCAGCTAATCAGGTGTTGAGTGGGGCAGGGAATACAAATGTGCAAAATATTTAATCTCTCATATGTCAGAAGTGAGCACCGCTGAGTTAAACAAGTAATTAATTGGTCAAAAACATTAATTGGCAAATAATAAAATATAGTCATTTCTTGCAGCCACAATAGCCACAGACGACCTAAATAGACAAAGTAAAGATAGGATAGACTTGTAACTATGGACTGGTTTTAAAGATTCCATATTGTAGAAAGTGAGGTTAATTGCTCTGATTATATCTCGGTGATGTCTCAATACTGTCACATGTTTTTTAACTTTCCATCCACAGAGGTTCACACAACCTGTATTCAGAAACTGTCAATGACACAGTGACTATACTATACAGTCAATCAGAGGAGGAGCTCATTAATATTAATGAGACAGAATTATTTCTCAAGCTCCAGAAAGAAGCTTGACTGAGGAGATGTTAAACTATATTGAAGTGATTTTTTTGCCTAAAAACACATTTCTTGTTAGTGATATCGAAACTTTGAATGTAAACTAGGAAAAGTCCCATTCGTTGAATCAGAATGTTTTAGTTGAGTCATGACAGTTCCCTTTGTGAGTTGATGGAGCACTGCTGTGTAGTTTCATAGAGTATTTCCCTGGATATTTTCCATGTGGCACTGATATGTTATTGCAGTTATTAATTAACACTCAGAAATAATGTGTGACTTTTGTTGGTTTTGTCTACGTCACTGGACTATGGCACCAGGACCACAAGTTTTTTGGTTTTGGTTCATTGTCTCTGGCGTTTTGGATAAAATGTATCACCAAATTGCACTATATTCTTGCCTTTTTCGTGTAATATCAGATCTTAATTGCTTTCCCCATTCATAATATGAGTCACACTCTTTCCTCTGCTTCTTCTTCTTCTTTCTGTGGATCAAAGTAGTTTTGGTATCAGTGTAGCATGATCACAGAGGTGTCAGCTGGTCAGTCTCCAAGCGGTGTGTAGAAACAACAGTCTTCCTCATTGTGTTTCTGCCTCAGTGGGATTTTAGCTCCCTCTGCCTTCACTGTGGAAAATCTGTTGGGGCAGAGCAGGAGCCCCTTCACTTGTGTTTGTGAGGATGTCTTCTATGAACTTTTTGAGAATATCAAAGCTGCCATTGGTTAAGTTGTTTTTATCTTCATACTTATCTATAGCTGTAAAGCCTTATGACTGAGGTGCATCATTGTGTAGTTTGTTTGCTTTCCAGGCGGTATATGATGCTGATGAGGCAGGATGTATGTGAGTAACTTGGTTTCATTGCTTCCTCTGGTACAGTGCAGCACCAGTGACGATTAGGTTCATTGTGTTGCCTTGTTGTGACCCTACAGGTTTGTTTGATTTGTGTTCTTAATCTCCGACAAGTTGAATTTCATAATACTGCATTATCCTCACAGCTTTTCTTGGCTGCAGTGCGGTGGAGCAAATGTTGGAGAATCTATGTTATCTCTACACATGCTTAGGTAAACCGTCATCCTCTGTTTTGCAGTGTGAGGTGTAAACATCAGATGTCAAACCACGCAACCATCCTGGATTAGTTACAGTTGATATTCACAGTAAACGAACAGTATGGGAAAAATACAGCAACCAGCTGCAGTTCGGTCTGTGCAAGTTTAGGTAACTAAATAATAGGGTTTTGCAGGCCAATTTGGAAAATGAGATTCTGAATAAAGGTATATACCTACATCATTAAAACAATACACTATTTGAAAGTCAAATCATGGCAAATCATCAACCACCAGTGACCTGTGAATTCAATATAACTGGAAACCCACAACCAGTGTGAGCAAAAGTTTAATTTCCTGTCTTCTTCAATTATGAAACCTAAGCAGACGTCTGGCTGAGGGTTATCGGTAAAAGAGAACTGGCACAGGTGCAGCTAGACTGGGTTTCTTCATGGCTGTTTGTTTTTCCCCCTAGTGTCATGCACCAGGCAGCTTAATGGGAGCTCAGATATACTGGCAGTTAATCTCACCAACTTGTAGTGGGACTGTGTGGAGGCTCATTAGTCTCCAGTCTACAGTCTCTGTTGACTGGGGCAGGCATAGGCCAACAGAAGGCCCATTTTTACAGAAAAAGATCCCAAATATTTATCCAGTGTGCACTAAACAGTATCTTTACCTGTTGTTGTTCCATAAATAGATTATAATTAACTATATGTTTCTGTACCAGTGTCACAAACTCATTCCTGTTGACTTCTGTGTTGAAATAAACTAACGGAATAAAGGTGCATATATGAAACATATTAGGTATACATTATTATTATTATTATCATTATTTTTTTTCCTCAAATTTAAGTTGTTGGAGTTGGAAACAAAAGCTAAAGCTGAGTTGCTGCCAGTCTCAGTCCATGTCAAGACAAGAAAAGTTAATTTATGTTGTACCCTCATGAGATTTGTCTAGCAACACAGCACTTTAATGCACATATAACAATAGCTGAAAAATAAGCAGAAACAAGGAAAGTCTATGATTTGCTGCTAGTATATTATGAGAGTGTGTGTGTGTGTGTGTTTGTGTGTACCCTTCACAGTGTAGCAGGTGTGTCTGGGCTTTCAACCCCATTACAAGTCTCATAAATACCACCTGACACTGTTACAGCAGGCAGGCTTTCGATATAAACTCTCCTCCTGCGGTGTGAGCATGCAGCCCTTCAACACAATTGTATTATAGCACACTTCGGGGGAGGAAAGCTACACCCTCTGCCCGGCACCTCTACACGGGCCAAGCTGCTCGGAGCACACGGACCCTCTCTAAAGCTCGCCTCATGACTCGAGCTATAAATCCAAGCTGGTTTTCTGTCTTTATTTTGAGCACTTTGGAATCAAACCTGTTTTCTTAAAAGCTCTTCATGAATTAATTTGACTTGATCCTTTAACCTTGGTCCAAAACACACACACACACACACACACACACACACACACAGTCACTGTAGCACACACACCCTCTTTTCGGAAATGTACATCAAATTTAATGGTGCTTAATGTGACAAAACTACTGAAAAAAATCTGGTTTAATCCTGCTGTATCCTTTTAAGTGTTATGGCAAATTGGGCACATCTGTGGCCAGAAGGTGTTGTAATTATACACATTTGCGTGGCATTCAGTTTATCCAGATAGACCTGTGCAGTATTTAGCCTCTCGGCTGCCTCGCCTGGGTGACATTTCACTCGACTGGCGATCTGAATGTGCTTGACATTTTGTTAAACTGCGTACGGAAGGTCCTGCCTGTCCCTATGTTTTCCTTCCCCTCCTCCCTGCATTGTGTGGCTTGGTAACAAGCATGTGCACGCGCACACAGGCACGCACACACACACACACACACACACACATATATCCTCACAGGCTGCCTATACATCTGGGGAGTTTGCTTTCTACGCCTGCAGGCTTAGGATTATGCCTTTGTCTTTATTGCCAACCACCCACAGAACAGCCATGAGTTGTTTATTTTTGGCTGCAACCGCAGGGGGCCGGCCCTATAAACGGTGAACCAATGGGGTAACTTCATTGATGTGGTTACATGGTGTAACTTCATCAGTCGCCTCGGCCAAATATCGCCACTTCCTGTCGTTATAAATTAAAAGCCCTCTAGTGTTTCCTATATGGCGCAGCCATACTAGGTTTTGACCCAGTCTTGTTGATGTTTCCGCTAAAGTAGTCTGGCTCGCTGGATGTGGACTGTGGGTATGAGCCTGCCATTGGCCAACAATTTCAGTCAGCATTCCCTCCTCCCCTCTGCTAACCGTGTGTTACCGTTTTCTAATCCACACTGCTACATGAAACAACCCCTTTTTATCTGTAAAATTTGTATTTAAAATGAGTCCTTTTACTTTTTTGTGTGCTGTTTAATGCCAATGAGTAACAAAGACACCATTGCTGCATCCTGGGATTTACACCATCGAGACTTATGTTTGGTTGTAAGAAATGCAAATAAGTCCGGGCCCTCCCCTCCCCTATAGCAAAAATGATAACAGGTGCTGCCAGGCCATACTATTAGTATAGTAATAGTATGGTCTGGCTATCTGAGACAATCCCTAAGCACACCTGCCACATGCCAAAGGAAAAGTAGGCTAGTGTTTCATTACCCTCTCTAAAATGTCTGTACATGGATGGTTTTTACTTCACCTGCATTGTCTTCCCTGTGCCTGGGGTCTTGCTGCAGTAAGACATGAAACGTTGGAACCGGCGTCTTAGAACATAAAAGCTTAATAGACTAACAACGTCTCAGACGGTTTGTATGAAAGTTACTTATAATATATTTGGAGGACCGACCCTTTTGAACAGGTTGTTTACAGGCTGTAAAGTTCTTTGAAACTATCACAGGCCTGTAACTCCAACCACCCCAGAGGTTGAATCTAACGGCTGCAAGCATATGGACTTTGTTCCACTCTTCTGAATCTGTGCCATTTAGGCACGAAGCCTTCCTGCTGCACCGCCAGCTCACCAGAACCCGCGCAAAGTCTCATCCCCCAGCTTGACGCCGGCCTTGCTGACAGCCGTTCAAAGCTAGCTAGCTGGCCGCCCCGGAATCCAGACGGCAGCGGACGGTCTTCATTTAGTGAGGACAGAACCGGCATGCCAGCCCTGGCTGTGTGCCAGATAGCTTCCCACAGAGCTCGCCGCCGTCTGCTGCCAACTCCTGACATACAGTAGATGGGTAGCGTTGTGCCGGCGGTGCCAAAAATACAGCGGTCTGATTAAGTAATATGATGTAAGATGGTAGCATGGTGTGAGGTAGCATGCTGGATGTGGGGATGGAGATATTGTTTGTGGAGGGGGGAAGCTGCAGCCAGGTCTGTTCTCCATCTGTGTTGGGATTATGAAAGAAATTCTGATGACTGGGACACACAGACCCATTCATAAAGGCTTAATCTGTGGTGAGTCATGTGTGCTTGAATTATTCAGGTAAACTTTATTTAATGATTCAGCAGGGACAACTCACAATTAAACAATGTCAATATGATGCAAATAGGTTATACAGGTGAATTATTACAGTCGCTAAAGTACAATAGTATACAATTTTAACCTGGTATTTGGATTCTGTTTATTTAGAACTAGAGAAATATTGCCTGTGATTTTTTTAGGTGAAGATAAAACAGTATGATAGAACAATTAGATTTATGTAATGGCAAGAGTGGTCTGGTTTCTACTATAGGTTTTTTAATAGTACAATCTTTCATTTTTTATAACCTAACATTTAAGCCTAAATCTTACTTAACTTCTGGTTGATTATACGAAGGTCTAGGTTGTTATAGAAATATTGTCCGATGTTTTAGACCACTCCATCAGTGCCACCAGGATTTCATGACTTTTGTTGTGATTTTTGCACCAAAATTTCAGATTTTGTGGTGTTTAGTGAGTGAGTAATTTTTCACCCGTTTTTACTTAATTGGAAACCCTATTAAAAGCCCCAAAAGGCTTACAACATACAAATAAATAGAACCACACTGCTGTCCCAAATGGTGTATTTCTGTACTTTCACTTCATATTTTAAGTATGTAGTTGAATTCACACTATGAAGTGTGTTAAGATATCTTGAATCAATATCTTGAGTGTGGATCATAGTGATGTAGCAAACCCAAGTAACTACGTAGCAGAAGATAGTGGAGGTTACGTAGTGGCAGAAAGAGGAATAATGAAAGCAGATGAAGCAAGGGGGTCATCTAAAGAGCTGATAGAAGGAGTTGATAGCAGCATAAATATCTCAAAAAAACACTAATTGCAACACGAAACACACAACAGTGTAATACAATGCTTGTTTCGATTGGCTGCCAAGTGTCGACCATTAGGGCTCCAATTTTTTTATTGTCTATAAAAAGTAGCCGTAGAACAAAAAGCATTTTTGAAAACAATTTCCCCTACTTTTACTCAAGGATACTGATCAGATTAGCCACTTGCAAAGATAAAAGATGGCAAGTTGGATTTGTTTGTTTATCCCAGCAACATGAAATTAAAGCGAGCATGTGACAGAAAGGAAAATTGATGCACTGTCACCAGCAGGGGATGTGGACAAGATATATGGATCTTGTGAAGATGAGCATTATTTTGGGTTTATTTTTCACAAATCATGAGACATATTATAAAATACAGAGCATAACAAAAATCTGCAGTAAACTGCTGTTCTAGCGATCGCAAAATTGATAATAGCTGGAGGACAGAAACCAGGACTTCTGTGAAGTTGTTATGTCACAACTATGCAATCATTGCTTACTCCCCATTCATATCACAATACATATTCTAATCAGCCAATCAGAGGAGAGGCTCATTAATATTAATTAAAGTGACACAAAGTAGCCTGTTCTATCTAGAGTTCAGAGAGAAGCTTGAGAGGAGATGTTACAACAATGTTAAAACCATAAATATATCTTTTTAGGGATTCAAAACTTCAAATAAAACCCAGGAAAAATGTACACCATGGAACTTTTTAGACAGTTACTTTAGTTGAGCTCAGCAGTGTTATCCAAAAGCTTTTTTGTTGTGACCACACTAGCCTCCTGCATATTTATCCTGAAGCTAAGGACAGAGACACACAATATGGAAACTACTCAGGTCAATACAAATTTAGCCCCTAGGTTGGTTTGTGTTGCAGAGGAACCTTTCTCAAGCAGACAGAGACATTTCTGCACAGATGTCATGTATTGCACATCACGATGATCAGCTTTTACTAATGCTAAGCAGCTCTTTGTGACCAGTGAAAGTCTACAGTTCCCCGACCTATTTCCCAAAGAGTTTTCTGCCAGCTAGACAGCGTGCGTGAGCTGAATACTGAGCAGGCAAGAACAGGAGGAAAATGTAGTGGAGCCAGTAGCGGGTATAAGATCATGACCACCACAGCAGTGCAGCAGTACCTGCTGGGGCATAAATCAGCCTTACAGAGGTTATTATTGATAAAATGGAAATGTTTTTTTTTTTCTGTGGAAACACAATGAGCAAGAATGGTGGAGAGATTCATTTTGAAACCAGAGGTTCATGCCCAAAAAAGGACAGACTTTTTTTTTTTTTTAAATACAAATAGGTTGCTGGCTAAAAAAGTAAAACCAAAAACATGTTTAAGTTAAACATGTAATTATGAGGAATGAACAGTGAACATCTGGGAAACACATTTGAGAAATCTATGCATCAACATGTCAGCCTCAGCAGCAAATTGTCAAACATTCTTGCAGTAAAGAATCTCTGCAGGGACAGATAAGGTGCCAAATTCACTGACTGTAGTTTATTGATTGGGTGTATGATTAGACGAATGCTCCTACATTACCTGATTGCTTATAGGATATCCTCCATCTGGCACCAGTGAAAGAGGCTGCAGGGCCTAATGGATATTACATTAAGTCTTTGTACAAATTGAAAATACATCATGTGTTGCAAGTAAAGCAAATCTGGAAAAATCAGGGTGTGGATTGAAACATGATGCGTTGGAGGTAATAGCCTTCTCCTCTGCAGCTCTGTCTCATGATATTCACCAAATGATTTTTTGTTGAAGGCTGTGACAATCAGGGTGAATCTCAGGGAGTGTGTGTATATGTATGATACTCGGAAATATCTTTGAGAAGAAGCCTGGTGACACTAAAGAGGAGAGGGATCCATCTCACATGGGAGCCTTTTCTCCTCCCGAGTATCTTCTCACAGTGATTCAATCCAGATGATCCAACTCTCAGCACCCTAATTAACCTAAATAGGTCTGAAAAAAATGCCAGGAAATAGGGAGAAATTTCCATCACAGGTTTCCAAAGCCCCTGTTGACATCTGTTTTTGTCTGACCAACAGACCAGAGATATCCAGTTAGTGTTGCAAACCCTCAACATTTTGACAGAATTTGACCAACTGTTAACAGTTAATCAAGTGATTATCATAAGTGATTACCATGCCATCTCATAAAAAAAAGAAAATTCCCTTCACAAGTCAAAAAGCAGTACATATGTATTTCCTCACAGCATTTGGGTGTCAGTTTCACAGAATCAGCAGTTCGACGCTCAGACAGAGAGCCTGCCCTATTATCAGAATCACTTAAATCATAAAGTTGGAAGGTATTTCTCTGGGAGACACTAGCATGGCAGTACAAAGAGAACAGGATCCGATGAACAGAAAATACCTGTAATTTAAAATGTGGTGGTTGATTCCAGCACGTTGCAGCTACCCTGGAGCTGCCTCTCCTCCGAGACTCTGCTCAAACAGTACCAAAGTGCAGCAAATGTATCACATTTATTTAATTAATATCCTGCCAAGAGTATGATGTCAAACATAATATTCACCACCTGATGGCAATAGTCTGGTTTGGCTTTCATTTTCTCGTCAGTATTAAACCACCACAAGGTGTTGTGTCACATTTCTTTAAGTCCCAGGAAAGTTTCCTCAGCACACGAAGCTCAGCAGCTCCAGCCCACTTCACATTCATGCATTTGGACTGGATGCACTGGGCCTATGCGTTCAGAGCTGGAAAAGGCCCAGTGTAATCACAGATTTTTTTTCCACTCACTAGAGCATTTAGGAGAAGTTTGGAGTGTAGTACATTTTAGAGGAAGGTGTAAAGCAGCTTTTTTCAAAGATGGGAAATGATGTAGAAAATTGTTAAATGTCATAACTATGTCATCTATAGAGTTTTATAACAAGCAAATTCTGTATGTTTCTTTCAAGCAGACTTAGTATAATCATATTGAAACAAAGCCACTCAGCTGAGTAATGAACTACTATCTGGATGTTCTTTTTTTGGATGTTTCATATAAAATTCTCACTGCAAAGGAAACAAGGAAGTATTGAAAAGTGATTTCCTGTTGACAGCTGGCGACTTAAAAGCCACCTGACAGTCCCGACTCTGTTGAATCGGTCGTTGTGAACGCAGAAGTAAGTCTCTCACATCCCGTAAAATTTGAAAAATTACTGTGCTGTGACACTACTGGGTCAGATACTAATGCTGAGCATCCAAAGCACAGTGATGACCCAGATTTTGTCTCTTGTCATCGCAGCAGAACAACAGAGGATCCTCAGAGGGCTACAAAATAAATACCCCCCCCACCCCCCTGCTACCTCCTGTGTTTTATATGAGTGTCAACAGCTGCTTGTTTGTTGTTTGTTTGGTTGATTATGAATCACACGTGCCGGGTCCGCATATGACAGGGAAAGTGTTGAGTAGGCACATTGGACAGGAGTCTGGGACTAGATAATAGGCTGGTTAGAGGACTTCCTGCTCCAGATGTGTGCCAGGTCTGACAGATAACAGAGCCTCAGGACCTGTGTGTGTGTGTGTGTTTCTATGTTGGCATGTTAACCATTTAGCTAACGCACACACTGATTGATTTGAAATAAGTTGAAAGAGCAGGACCAATTGGTATTCATGAATCAACAAAAATAGAAAATGGCCTGATGGGGGGAATACAATGAAGGAGAGAATCAATTTGGAAAGTAGAACAAACCCACATGGAACGTTCTCTTATAGGAAACAATGGAATTCTGCTTTCCACAGCTAGATTTGGTTATTTTTTCTAAAAAACAAAAAATGGATCCTACATTATCCAGAATGCAACGCAGCTGCTGACAGTTCAGTTTGAGATTCATATCTGTTATACTAGTAGTGTTGAATGTGGTGTTCGATCCATTAACCTCCAGCAGAGATGAGGAGCATCCATGTCATCTAACTCCTCTAAACCCCCCAGGAACTCATACTCTTCACCCTCAATACATGCTGACTCATGACATCAAAGTGTTGTGAGAAAGAAGAAAGTTTTTGTTCACGTACACAGTAGTACTTCCTGTAAACACATTTTGATGTGTAAAATACGGGCACTTCCAAATCAAGAAAGTGGTTTATTGATTGGTAACTAAATTAAATTAAATCGTTCAATGAAGAAATTCAGTCAAAACGTTCACACACTGATTGATTTGACATTCTGTGTACATCCTAGATATTTATCAGTCTGTGTACATGTTACTAAAATCGGTGGATGTTCTATCAAAGGCTGTGATCGGGCCATTATAGCCCAGTAAGACACATTTTACTGATTCTGCTTTGTTTTTGAAGCACTTAGTCTCGCTGACTCAGACAGTAAGGTGTTTTTTTGCAGTGAATTTCGGTCAGTGATGTGGGCGCTGTAAACCAGCAACATCATCCCTTCAGGAAGCTGCACTTCATAAAGCAACGGCAAAACTGTTGAGTCACCGGTGTACAGGGGAAAGCCAGGTACTGGAGGCCTGTTTTGGTCAGTGTTATGTTAACCATGTGAAAAAAAAAAAACTTGATTTGTTGCTTTAAGACAGCGTTTGGTATTTTTCAAACACATTTTAGCAGACGACTTGGCTGCTCGGGCTGGAATATAAAACCTAATGTTATGTTACCATGCCTAGTCCCACTAGGGAAAACTCCTCTGCATCTGTTTATAGATAAATTGATTTATAGTCAGACAAATGTATTCAGGATCAGCTCCAACTCTGCATTGTTGCATTTCAACCTCGAGCAGGCTGCCCTGCCTTCTCCTCTCTTCGAGTTTGTCATGTGGTCCAGATGGAGGCATGTGCTCGGAGTTTCTCCTCCCCCCTCAGCAGAGTGACCTGTCCTCCTTCAGCCTTCTCCTCCTCCTCCTCCTCCCCTCACGCAGTGGCCTCTCCATGCTTTGTCGCTGTTCGTTCCCAGTCAGTGGGCTCCAGGGGCTGGCCAGCGACCTTTATGACCTCTTTAGTGCTGCTTGGCGCAGCGTGGCTCTTAGCCAGTCTGCCTCCGTTCTCTCCTTTCTGGCCTGCTGGTCTTACACTGAAGCATGCCTGCTCACCGGGGCTGTTGGTTAGCATCAGCGTGGTGGTCGCCAGCTGCATCTCATGTTCTTCCGCTGTCAGCTCACATGTGCATCAGGACTCAGTTTCATTCACATTTTACTGTGGGTACTTACTATACATCGAACACTTTCTACCGATTGGAAACCTATAATCATATCAGAGTTTCTGTGGTTACATAACTTAGTATTCTCATCTGACTGGTAAAGTAAATACATTTATAACAAGTCTTTTAATGTACAGTCTAACTTGTGAATTAGAACTTAGAATTTTTATTTTCAATTTACCTTGTATATTTTGATTGCTATTCTTTTACTTCACAAATTCCTTGTATGTACAAGCCTGGTGATAAACCTGATTCTAATTCTGAAAAGAACTACCACAAACAATGTGTCTGATGCATCTGGACACAAATGGAATACATTATTGTTATTACAATAAACTACTGAGGGACAAATGGCATGGTTCAAAACTGCATCAAAACCCTTGATTTAGTCTGTCTGGTTTCATTTCACAAATCTAGTACTATACATATGGTAGGATCTGGATAGAAAAGTGCACTTTTTTCACTAAAAACTGTTGGAGACTGTGAGGTTTTTCTGAAAGTATTAACCTAATGGCTTATTCCTTGCGACTGCATTAAGCAGAATAGAAAACAAAAGCCCACATCTCATTGCATAATAATTCTGAGCTCTAAAAACAGTGTTTTCCTTAAACATCTGCAGTCCAGAGAGCAGTTTAACCATATGTTGATATCTCAGTGTAGAATCTGTTATCTTTATAACGACGGCTGTGTGTGCATCCTTGCATTCGTCTGTTTGCTAGCCATGCTTCGTATTTCAAAGATGCAGTCATCATCTGGGTGAGTCAGGTTTTCCAGCAAAGTCAAGAAGAGTAGTAATATTACTGCAGGTAGTAAGAGTGAAGCCTCATTCATAAGTGCTTTCCAGTAAATATAAAGTGAAGTACAAGGAGCAGGAAAGCAAAAAAAAACATAAATATGTCACATTATTTCCTGATGCAGGTCACAGTTTTTAAACAACATTCCAAACAAACCTCAAATATCTTAACTGAATGTTTTTATCTGGAAATCTAAGTTGAGTAAATTTCAGTTCAGTTAAAAAAAATTAAAATTAAATTAAAAAAAGTATGAGGTCAACAGAGTTGGTATTTTTGCATGGCAAAAAAACCCATTCATCATATGATTTGATGCATGTCCTATCCGTGAAAATACTATTTGACTGTAGTCTTTTAGCAGCCTTCTAGTTGTGTTAAAATGAGAAGATGTTATGAGTTTGTTCCCTCACAGCAGGGAAATTGCATCTAAGAAGTTGTCTGAGCTAAACTACATTACACTAGAGCTCAAGGGCTGCAAAATTCTGACCTACATGCGGCGCGCCGTAATACTGCCATTATAGCAAGAAGCAGGGGAACAGGGAAACGAGTGTTGAGCAGCTTTCTAAAAGCAACCTGTTTACTGCAGGTCATGCTGCGTATGCACTGCAGTCTATTTGTGCACGTAATGAAATCAAAGAGTCACATGCAGGTGATGTATGGATAATATATGGGCTGTCATGAGCCTCAACACTGAGGGAGAGCACACACACGCACGCACACACAAGCAGTCGTTTAGCAAGCCAATGAGATTTAATGTTTTACTCTTGGATCTCATGTCTGCCAAAGCAGAGACCTATATAAAAAAAGGAATTACAAAAAGAAAGACAGAAAAAAAGGAAAGTGCTTGTGTAGCAGTTTTTCTTGGCATGCTCCCTCTCTCTCTCTCTCTCTCTCTCTCTCTCTCTCTCTCTCTCTCTCTCTCTCTCTCTCTCTCTCTCTTTCTTCGCTTCTTAGGTAAATTGAATCAGTTGCTCCCTGGTCGGTCGGTCTCTTGTGTGGCCTCTTGCGTGGAAACCCAAGCCATCAGATTGATTTTCGCTTCTTGCACCGTCGGCCTCCTCCTTGTTCTCCCTGGCGGCTCAGGGATGGTCCCGAGTACTCGACTGTATCCAGCTGAGTTGAAAGACCGAGGAGCCAGTCACTGGCTGCTGCCTGCTGGACCGACCAGAGCTCACTTATCACCACGTCCTCCCCTCTGTTTGATTTATTCTGCTCAGCTTACGCTATATTCCGTCACCAGTAGTTCACGTAGAGAGTCTGTACAAGCTGTCAGTCAGTCAGTGTCTGTGTGTGGCTGTGACACTGGATGTTGTGCTGTGTATGCCAGTTCCTTCTGGGAGTAGGGCTTATGTAACCTCTGTAGTCTTTTATCCCCATGGGTCTGCTTCTGAGACTAGTAGAAAACAGGGTCAGTCCAGCTCCTCTTAATCACTTATTCTTGGCTGGGCAGCCTCGAGACGAGACAACGCACACACGCACACACACACACACACATATCTCACATCACATATCTCCTTGAGCTATTTTCTGCCTGACTTCAGGCCCTGCCCTCAAACCTGTCCTCCATCTAAGCCCTCAGACTCAGGAGGCTATTAAAGAGATATTTCACTAAAATCCAGCCTCTTGTTCCCCGGGCTGTTTGTCAAACCACAGGGAGGCGGGTCAGACGGGCAGGCAGACTGCATCACTGTGATTAGGCTGCCAGCCTCTTACTCATGGCTGACTGACGCTCCACCAGCAGAGAGCCCATCAGCTCCGCCGTTTGTCCTAAATAGTATTTTTAAGGTGTCCTGGGAGTTAAATACAGCATCAGTGATGGGAGAGACCTATAATAAAGCACCTGCCCTCACCCAGCTTCTGTGGGGCATTGTTATTGTTGATAGGGCCTATGTAGCACAAACATCCATGTGTCTAGAACTGCAATGATCAGTCGATTTATTAGTCTTAAATTAATTTGCAATGATACCTGGATAATCTTTAAGATAATTAGGAAATTAAATATTTTCAGGTTTTTATACTCCTCTATAATAAGGAACCAATTATTTTTCTCAAGAAAGGCCATTTTAAAGACTACAAACTACTACAAACGTGTCTTTACTGCCAGTGTCCCTGAATCAGACAGGGCGTCTTCCTTGATATTATCTCATTTCTCATTTCACTGGTGGTTAACAACAAGCCTTTTTTTCACAGAGGACGTTTTGACATGTCACAGTCAGAAAGGCACAGGTGTAAATAACCAAATGAATGATTCAGCGATTCAATTTAGCTGCTTCAGGCCTTCGGTGGATGCTGCTTAACTGTCACACTGTCATGGCACACTGGAATACAGTAGCACAGAGCTATTGTGAACTGTAACACCTGTCAAAATGTCTCCTGTAAAGCAGGTCTGACAAGCATGGCAAATCCATCCTGGAAGAGACAGAAAGACCGTTTCTATACATCATGAATGACAGACAGCAGAGAGAATCATAGACATCACAGCATCCTAAACTTAATAGATGAATAAGTATATTATGTTCATACTCCTACCTTTTTTGGCTTGTTATAAAATATTCCTAATGTAGTATATCACAGAGTGAAGAATTTTTCTTTACATCTGCACGAAATTCTTTTCCCTATTACTTCTCTAGTACTGTAGATTTAAATAGTACTGTTCAAACCTTTCAGGAACTTCAGATGTTTAAATTCTTATCCATAATATAAGACCATCAAGAGGCCTCTGATCGGTCCTAAATTTATTCTGATGCATGGCAAGTCATAAATAACTCTCCTCACCTTTACAAGAACAGGGAGGCCTGCAACAGATGGCGTGGCCCCACAGAGCCCTGATCGCAACATTATGGAGTTGGTCTGGGATCACATCTAGAGACAGAATCAACAGTGGCAACTTCTTCAAGATGCTTGGAACAAGCAAGCTGCCAAGCACTTGAAAAAGTATGAGAACTGCTGCTTTTTTTTCAAAGGCAAAGAATGCTCACAACAAATATTGATTCATGAACGTTGATCCTGAACTTTGAAGCATTCTTACTTTGCTGTATTGTATAAAATGTTTGCACAGTACTGTACATGCAATAGAAACACATGCAGACATACTTATATATGTATATATTGTACGTAGCATTTGTAAGGTATTAGACCTACAACAATTTATCAATAACTATCATCATGCCTAACAGTAAACTGAACACCTTTGATTGATTGATTGATTAAAAATGACACTTGAATTTCAATATTTTGCCTTTGCTCTGTATTTCATAGCCAACCCTTGTTTTGTGATTTTTTTTTGTGGTCTAACCAATTAATTAAAGAGCACTACCAAAACCAAGAGAATATTGACAGACTTATGCTTGCTATAAAAGAATATAAAGACAAATGTGAATATGTGTTGCTGTCTGCAGTCGTCTCATTTACTGTGACCTTGTCAGACTCCAGAAGAGTCCAGTGTACAAACAGTAGCTGTGCACAATAAATCATCCATGATAGATTACTGTATAAAACCCTTTAATCCAGGTGTAGAGCTGGTATGGGTGGCTTTTTGGCAGAGAAGATTAGTGTGTGTGCCTGCTGATGCGGCAGATTAATGCATGTTCTGTAGAATTAAATAAAACGTAAGCCACAGTATGTGCCGTCCTCTGCAGGCACAGTGGCGAGGGCAGATGGGAAACGCCCTGAGAGAGTGGTTGTATGAGTGAGGACAAGTGTGTGTTACAAAGAGAGAGAGAGAGAGAGAGAGGTTGTGTGTGTGTGGGTGGGAGGGAGTTTATGCGTGAGTATCACAATGTAGGTTATGTGATCAACTGCGTGCCCACCTCTCTCTTCCTCTCTCTCTTTCACACACACACACACACACACACACACACACACATACACAGACACACACTGGCATGCTGTTACTGTAGGTACTTATGTTGTTTTGAAGTGAGTACTTCTGTTTCTCCTCCTGTGCATTTAAAAGAACCAGACCAGCAGCAGGGAGTTTCCACCAGTGGCCCCCCTGTGCTATTAGTGATGTTCTTTTTCATTTCCTACTGTAGATGGGAATCAGAAGTGAGTGGTGACAAACAAGAAAAGACTTGGTGCATTAGGCCAGAAAATGGATACAGACCTACAGCCACAGCTCTGTGACTCTGCACTGTTTGTGCATGTCTCTGTCATACGTTGTCTTGTCAAGTTAGTCTGTGGAGCTACAGCCTGCTAAAATGTGTCACATATGGAAATTTCCTTATTTTGGTATATTGGTTTTGCTTGAAATCTCTCAGTAGTAATGATGAGTTTTAATGCTGACATAGCAACTATACTTGTCCCAGTAGCTGGCTTTTACAAACATGAGCATGCTTTTCTACAAATTCAAGCTACTCAAATGTAAAACGTAATGCATACTTCATTCATACATATGTAAATATCTCAACAATTCAACTATTTTGGTATTCAATTCATTGTTATTTGTTGTTGAAAAAAAAGATAAACATAAATGTCACTAATTGGGTAATAGTGACTGACATTTTTCACCATTATTCACCAACGTTTTATTGATCAAACAACTAATCAAGGAAATAATTGAGCAAATAATTGACGATGAAAAAAAATCATTAGATTTGCAGCCCTAATAAGTCGTTTTTGAGTCAAATAAGAAACTATTTGATTAAAGAATAAGAAAATAACATTCAAAATTGTGGCTTTTTTCATAGACTTTTTGTTATAGAGACACTTGGTGTAACGCCTATGAAATTATCATGGATCAATGTCCATAGTAAAATATAACTGTAATAAACAGTATTTTTTCTCATGTAGTTTTCTAATTCCCTTTATCAACTAGCTGACTCACTGCAGTTTTCCTCAGTTTAACTTGAATACTGATGTTGCGTACAGTTAGAAGCCACGGTGCTAGCATCGAATCATAATGTCTGACTTTCCTGTGACACACCGCAAAGTGTAATCTTCACTGCAGATTAATACTTCATAATGTTGGAATATCAGCTTAATGATAATATGGAAACCTCCTGTGACTGTATTGAGTTTTCTGAGCCAGAGTCAAGCTGAGACTGAAGAACGGGGTCTAGAGGAGGAAGACAGGAGGTGAAAAGGTGTTAAGGTAAACAGGAAGTGACCACTCAACATTTAACCCCCGTCACTTCCACATATGACGCTTCCTGTATGTGGTGTTCATGTTACAACCCCCCCTATTTTTTTTTTTTTTACTGAGCTGTGTGTGTGTGTGTCAGAGAAGAGAGAGATCTGACATGTTGTATTATACATGACAAGGTAGCCTGTGATCTGTTGATATGTAGGTCAAAGCTGTGTTTATAAGTGTGTTTCTGTATATGTGTGGAAGTAAAATCTTAACAGCACTGTGTTTGCCACTGACCCAGTTTCTGTCAGAGAGAATTAAATCCTGCTGATCGTACAGTTGTCACACACACACAGTGAAGAGCGTGTGTGTTTGTGTGCGCGCGTGCATGTGTTTTGTCAGGTAGGCAGGGGTAAGTTAGAGTGGCAGGAGATGGGACTTTCTGCTTCTCACTGAATTCACCAAAGCACATATTTTGTCATACCTGCCTCCGTATTCATGGGGTCAAAGGTCAGAGTGCAAAGACATGCACTCTAGCAGAAGCATTACATTTTTCCTTGTTGCTCAGCTACATTTTTTGTTCCAATTTGTATCACAGATTAAATATAGAAAATTATTTGCCCTGACCGGGCTACTAACTCTCATAAAGGCCTGCAACCCCTAATTACTTAAATACGGTAATTACTTTCATTACAAATAATGAAACCTAGCAATTATTTTTAACTAATTTATTAATTGTTTGATCACACAGTTATGAAAAATGGTCTATAATAAAATCCCAAAGAGATATGTCATAATGAACAAGTCACAGTTCCTTAAAAAATCACTGACAATATCAATGGGTTCTTAAAATACTTGATTATTTTTTTCTTTTAAGGAATTAGACAACTAATAGTTTTAGCTCTAGTTTGATACATAACACTACGACAAGTTCAGTAAGCCTTCTGTCCACTTTATCAAACACAAATACACTACATTGGATTAAGAATTAATTTGACTTAAGAATTAATTAATTATTTGTATTGTTCAAACAGAAAAAAATCAGTTTAAATTCTCTGAGATCTGCAGCTTTGCTCAATTATCTTTGAGAGGAATCCTGCTTATTCGCTGCTGATGCAAATCTAGGTAATAACATCACACAGGAAATGTGTTGAGTGTAAGCTGGTTTCAGTTAGACTTATTCTTGAGTTAAATAGAAACTGAGAAGCGCAGGTGACTATTTTTTTTTTACCTGCAGCTCATAAAGCGCAAGTCAAGTGAGTTTGACATGTTCTCAGCTCTGAAAAAGCTGTTTTTCAGTTTTTTGCCGTCATTGTTTCCCATACATAAATAAAACTTGCGTTCTCTCTCTCTCCCTCTCTCTGTCTCTGATGTATTCCCAAGCAGACACAGATGTACCTTTTTCTTATTTTCCTTTGTTGAAAATGCATACATCTGTCATTACTTTCTTGTTCTTTCACTACAGCATTTTTACATGCGGCCCTGTCAGACAGCTACAACCACAAATAGAATGTGATTCTGTGGGAAACACTGCGGGCCATATTGAACTCCATTTGGCATACTCAGAAGGATTTGTTTTGCATGGAAGCAGCTGGCAGTTGAAGCATTTATGTCTTTTTGCAAGACATACAGTCCACTGTAATACTCTGCCCTTAACAGGACATGGATGGAAAATGGTCAGTCTTGATTCTCAGATTTTGTTATTTTTTTCTATATATATATTATGCAACTATATAATATTATGCAACATACATTATGCTTTCAGCTTATTTTGATTATTTACTGGGTAATTATCATTTATGTGTTCTCATTTTAATATCTGCTTGAAATTATTTGAGGGTGCAAGCGTTTGATCAAAGCTGCATCATGAATCTTTTACACATTAGTGGTGTTCATGATGGTTGGTGAAGGACAAGACAGGAAATGATTTCATGTAGTCGAGTCCATCCTTCTCAGAGCATAGTGTCTTTCTTAATGTTTTATGAAACACAGAGAAACACCCAGAACCAGCGTTACCTTTTCATCTTAAAAGACTAATGAGGCCGGTGGAATTTTATATGAAAACCCTGCTCAGAGCTACCTTCATGCCTTACCTCCTTACCCATTAGTGGTTCTATGACTCACTGATGAACTCCACTTGATTAGACAGACAGTGATGTAGCTTAGCGGTGTAGTCAAATCACAGTTTTTGTTTTTTATTTTCTTCCCAGGCAGCTGTAACAGGACAGAGTTCGGCCTGTGAATATTATGTAATGCCC
>JAYKQN010000014.1:23275000-23352500 GCA_036785175.1 Eupleurogrammus muticus
CTGAAACAGGAAATTATTCAACTGAGGCAAGAAGTCAACGGGAAACTCGATAACCTGGCAACGGCAGTGCAGAGCCTGTCGGACCGCGTTGACGAGGCAGAGACCCGGGTGGAGCAGGTTGAGGGATGGACGGAGGAAGCCACGGAGATGCTCTGTACGTGTCTCAAACAACAAAGAGCCCTGCAGCAAAAATTGACGGACCTAGAATCTCGGTCGAGAAGAAACAATATACGCATCTTCGGGCTGGCAGAGGGGGAAGAGAGAAACTCGGTACCAGTGTTTGTGGAGGAATTCATTAAAAGCGAGTTGCCACTATCACAAGACATGGATTTGAAAATACAACGGGCTCACCGGTCCCTGGCACCCAGACCGCGACCCGATGCACCCCCGAGACCCATCATTGTCAACTTCTTGGAGTTCACCACCAAGGAGTTGATATTGAGAGAAGCGTGGAAAAAGAAGAAAATACAAGTGGGTGAAAGATTAATCCACTTCGACCATGACTATGCGTCGGAGATTGTAAAGAAGCGCAAGGAATATAACGTGGTCAAAAAAGCCTTAAAAGAAAAAGGTATCCGCTTCCAGACCCCGTACACAAGCATGCGAATTCACTGGGATACGGGAGTCCGCACATACAGCACCGCACAGGAGGCACAGCGAGAGCTGAGGAAGCGCGGCTTCCTCGTGGAAGAGCCGGGGCCAACCGAAGAAGAGAGCCTCGCGGAGACACGGCTTATGGAGCGGATGGGATGGCAGCAGGCAGCTGGGGAGAAGGGGCACGCCGCGGCCCGGAGAGCGAAGGCAAGACTGCAGGAGTTCCAGAGAGGACGCACCGAAGGAATATGAACGTGGATTTAAGTTGCATTAATCGTTATGGAAACTTTAAACTCGAGACTCTGATGTGAGTTGTTTTTTTTTTTTTCTCTTAAGCTCTACGCAGAGCATATAACGCCTGGGAGAGGCGAATTTTCCCCTTTCTTTATTGGAAAAAGTTGGACCAGTAGGATGGCTGAGTTGCTTTTTGACTCATTACCCACCCTTAACATTGGGCCCTCTCGGAGTGAGAGGCTGCTCCCTCGACCCACCAACAGGGTCACAGATGAGGGGCATCACGATGTCCCCTCACCTTTGGAGGTCTGTTCAAGTTCATGTTTGTGTTTTCTAATTGTAGTTCATGTTAAGAGTTTGTTTTGTGGGGCCACTAACTTGCTTGTTTTGAAAAGTATACATGATAAGGTCACATAGTCTAAAATGTGATTCCTTAAATGTGAATGGCCTGAGTAACCCTGTAAAGAGAAGTAAGGTACTTGCTAAAATGAAAAAGGATATGGCACAAATCATATTTCTACAAGAGACTCATATGTCCAAAAATGAACATGAGAAGTTAAAAAGGTTTGGGTATCTAAATTCCTTTTTTAGTTCTTGTGAGAACAGTCGGAAACGAGGTGTGGCTACTCTGATTTCCAACAACCTCAATTTTGAATTAATTATGGAAAAAAGCGATACACAAGGTAGATATGTAATTATTAAAGGAAAGATTGATAATATCCTAGTCACATTTGCTAACATATACGCCCCTCCAGAGAGCGATAGAAAACTCTTTAAGTCTCTGTTTCACATATTAACATCTGAAAGTGAAGGGATATTAATCTGTGCAGGTGATTGGAACACGGTCCTGAACCACTCTATAGACACAACAAGTATAAAAAGACATAAATGTTTCAAATCAAGAGATCTCAACTTGCTAATTCGAGAGACAGGTATGTTTGATGTCTGGAGGAACCTGCATGCATCTGAAAAAGACTATACCCACTACTCAGCTACTCACCGGGTCCACTCCAGAATTGATTTCTTCTTGATGAATGTCACTGATAGGCACAGAGTGAGGGAATGTTCCATAGGAACAGCAGATATATCAGACCACAATGTAAATAATTTAACTATACACTTGAACAACACACCGAAGTGTACACTGTGGAGACTAAATATCAGTGTCCTAAATCAGCAATCTGTTGTTAAAGAGATTAAGAGAGAAATTAGTGAATCTATAAAGGATAACATGACTGATCAAGTGGACCCGACCATTTTATGGGACACAGTCAAGGCAATAATGAGGGGGAAACTCATTTCAAGAACAGCATATCTAAAGAAGCTGAAGAGGTCAAAATATGATGAACTAGAGGAAAAGCTGAGAGAATCAGAGAAACAACAACCAAAAGATAAGGACAAGGGGCTAAAAAAAAAGATTAAAGAATTAAAAGCCCAAATAAATAATATTCTGAATGATGAAGTAGAAAAGAAATTGAGATTCACTAAACAGAGCTTTTATGAGTCAGGCCCAAAAGCAACTAAAATTCTAGCAAAGCGATTTAGAGCTCAACAAACGAAACATACAGTACATAAAATTAGAGACCCCTTAACTAGTGGAATAACTTATGAACCGGATGAAATTCATAAAATTTTCAAAAATTACTATGAAACTCTATATTCTCAGCCCAAGGCTGTAAATGAAGAAAATATAATACAATACTTGTCATCATTAGACCTCCCCTCCATAGGAAAACTTCACAACGATAAATTAATTGCTCCCATTACCAAAAAAGAACTGGACATGGCTATCAGTAAACTGAAAGCAAATAAATGCCCTGGAAGTGATGGCTTCCCGAGTGAATGGTATAAGATCCTTAAAGAGGACCTCGCCCCTGTTATGTTAGACTCATTTAATTGGACTCTAAAAAAAGCTGTGACACCACCATCATGGAAGGAGGCAGTTATATCAGTCATCCCAAAAGAAGGGAAGGCTAAAGAAAACTGTGAATCATATCGCCCAATCTCTATTCTGAACGTAGACTACAAGTTGTTCACTTCTATTATCTCTAAAAGAATTGAGCAGCTCCTGCCCGACTTAATTAGCGAGGATCAGACGGGGTTTATAAAAGGACGCCAAACTCAAGACAACATCAGACGAACTTTACACATCATAGAACAGATTAATAAAAAACATTTAAGTGCTGTACTGGCCAGTTTAGACGCAGAAAAGGCCTTTGATAGGGTCTGCTGGCCCTTTCTATATCGCGTGCTAGAGAGGCTGGGTTTCAGTGGTCAATTCATTGGGTGCATGCAGGCTCTCTACAGGGATCCAACTGCTAGAATAAAAATCAATGGCCATCTAACAGGCAGCTTTAAGCTCTACAGAGGTACCCGTCAAGGCTGCAGTCTTAGTCCCGCACTTTTTGCGATATTTATAGAGCCCCTAGCCCAGAGTATAAGACAAAATAAAGAGTTGAGAGGAATTAACATAGCAAATGAGGACCATGTAATAGGGCTCTTTGCGGATGACATTATTATCTACCTTCAAAACCCTAACTCAACACTCCCTAAACTCATGGAGACTCTAGAGGAATTTGGTCAAATGTCTGGGTACAAATTGAACATAGCTAAGACACAAGTTCTTTCTTTTAATTACACACCAAGTAAAGACGTTAGGCTGAAATATAAAGTGAAGTGGGAAGCAACATCAATAAAATACTTGGGTGTATTAATTAGTCAGAAACTTGATAAAATATATGAAATAAACTACAAAATAATAAATGACAAGATACAGGAAGACATTAAAAAATGGTCCACACTAGGGTTAGACTTTAGTTCAAGGATCGAGGCAGTGAAAATGAACCTGTTGCCAAGGTTACTGTACCTCTTTTTATCTTTACCGGTCAGAATCCCAGACTCACAGTTTTCAATGTGGGACAAACAATTGTCAAGGTTTATCTGGGCTGGAGCAAGACCAAGGGTAAGATTTAAAACACTTCAAATTGACAAAGATCATGGCGGCCTTGCAGTACCAAACCTAAAGGAATACTATTATGTTGCCCAGATGAGATATTTAGTGCATTGGTGCTCTCCCGAGTACCAAGCTAGGTGGAAGCACATTGAGCTGAACTTGGCTGATTCTCCACCTCAAATTAGATTAGGTGGGAAACAACAAACAGACCACAATGGAGAAAATCCAATCTTGGAGAATGCCTTTAAAAATTGGCATGAAATAGTTAAAAAGTACAAACTAGAGGGAGACAGTAAACTTTTAATTTGGCCTTCACAAACATCTTTGTTTCGTCCCGCTGTAACTGACATCAATTTTGCAAGGTGGAGAGAAAAGTGGATTACAGCGACGTGTACACTCATAGAGGGGAAAACTTTCAAAACGTTCGAAAAACTCAAAAGAGATTTTGGATTAGATAACAGTGACCTGTTTAGATATTTACAGCTAAGACATTTCTATGAGACAGAAATTAAAAGAGGAGTCTCTTCAGAAGAAAACAAAGTGATTAAAGTATTCACAAATGCATATAAATGTACGCCTGTTAAGATTGTCTCTAAGTTGTACAGAGGTCTACAAACACAAAGTGGAAGGAACTCACTATATGTGAAATCTAAATGGGAACAAGAACTGAACATTACATTGCCTGAGACTGATTGGCACTCTATGTGCAGAACCCAACAAACCTCCACCAGCTCTAAAAGATGGAGGGAGTTTGGATGGAAGAACTTAATTCGCTTTTTCATCACACCACACATCAAAAATAAACAACTAAATGAACAGCAGCAATGTTGGAGGAAATGTGGGCAGTTGAATGCCAATCACACACATGTTTTTTGGACATGTGTAAAACTACAGGGATTCTGGGACAGAGTGGTTCAGACACTGGAAAAGATTTTTTTCTATAGGATACCCAGAGACCCCCGGATTTTGTATCTAGGTCTGCTTCCAGACGACACTATCCAAAAGGAGGATTTGTATCTTTTCAAAATATTGATCTTGGCATGTAAAAAGGCTATAACAAGAAACTGGCTGAAAAGTGACCCTCCAAATCCAAGGCAATGGCTGGATATTGTTGAGGAGATTTTTTTGATGGAAAGATTAACTTACTGTCTCAGAATGAAAACAGGGACCTTGGACCAAAGGTGGCAGAAATGGTTTGTGTATACGAAAAAAGAAGAGCCTAATAAACTGCAGACCTAATTGTTAGGGACGAAACCTGCAACCATAGTGGTGTACCCCACCCCCCCGTTTTTTCTTTTTTTTTTTTTCTCTATTTTATTTCATTTTATTTAAAATGTATTTATTTATTTTTTCTTATATATAAATATTTTTCCATCTCTAATATCCTTTTGTTCATCTTGCCCAGTTTAAGTTTTTATCTGTCATTTTGGTAACTTGCATTGTTGTGCAATGGTTCTTGTCTATGTAAAACAACAAAAAAGCAAAATAAATAAAGAGTTAAAAAAAAAAAAAACAACTTATGACATCAAAAAGAATATACAAATAAAAGTTTACTTATCCCAGATAGTGAGGTAATTTATTTATTTGGTAATTTGGTTATTTTTCTAAAATTCTAAATATATAAGACAACCTTTGGTTGATGCTCACATGTCAACTGTCATGAGCAGAAGGGACTGATCATTAAAAACAGCTTTTTAGAAAAATTAAGGTTAAGTAATTGTTGCCTTCTGGCAACACTATGCAGTAGATGGTTAAATGTCAGTCGACCTGTTTGGGTTTTGGCGATAAGTCGTATTTGTGTTTATTTTCATCCAACAATTAACACAGAAAATCGGTATTTCTTCTGACATCTTGTCACTAACACAGCGACAAGAAACAGAAACACATGTTATCTAGACCTTGGAGAGCACAAACCTTCCCCAAGACCAACAGGAGCCAACTATCAATGTGAAAATGTCATAAGTGGGCTCTGCTGCAAAATTTAAAAAAAAATCCTCATTGACTAATTCTACACCTGCCACCAAGTTTCATCAAAATCAGCCTAGAATTTGTTTTTTCATTAATCCTGTTCACACACGTCACTCATTGTCACTTGCGTGTTTCAGATAAATTTGAGTCCCTCCATGCTCGCTCGGGCAAGGCAAATCACAGCGTAATTAACAAAATGTCAGAGTGAGTTAAGAGGAGAGCCATGCGGCAGATGCGGTGAAACAGGTCCCTGATGTTGAGCACGATGCATAATTTCTAGTGATGCACGATATATCGGCCAACCGATATATATCGGCCGATATGTCACGTTTTTTAACTTATCGGTATCGGTCCGATTTCAACAAATTCTGGCCGATATGTCAACAATTGGCAGAGTTAAACCGCTACAGTTACTTGGGTCACTGTCTGCGTGTCTCTCGGTGACGCGCTAAGCTAGCTGGTCCTAGCGGGCTCCTCCGTTACATCGCATCGCCCGAAAAGACAAAAAAAATGCGCAGAACGTTGCTCCGGGGTGTCGGACGCCGTCCTGCCGCCTTCTCGTCGGCGGCCGTGGCGGAGGTGGAGGAGGCCGTTGTTTTTTCGGGAGATGCGATGTAACGGAGGAGCCCGCTAGGACCAGCTAGCTTAGCGTGTCGCCGAGAGACACGCAGACAGTGACCCAACTAACTGTAGCGGTTTCTCCTAGCGGGCTCCTCCGTCACGCACTGTTGTGCTTTTCTAATGTACAGTGTTTTTTCTGGTCTGTACTAAATTTGTGACACTACAGAAAACGTTTTTTCTCTACATATATCGATATCGGCAAATATCGGTATCGGCAGTGACTGCCGATATGTATATCGGATATCGATATCGGCCGAAATTTTCACATCGGTGCATCCCTGATAATTTCTGCAGCCTGGAGACCCTAATCGTTGAGGTGTCTCGGCGAAGTTGGAGATCTCTATCGGATTGTGGGATTTCTCAGACCCAGCCACGGCCGCTATGGACACAGAGAGAGTCTTTCCACTCCATCTATATCCATCCATTTCCTTCTCCCTTTTGTCTCTGTGTCTGACTTCTGATCCGTCTCCCTCCCTCAAGCCTGAATCTCTCTCGCAGGAATGAAGTAAACACCAAAGGTGCTTTGCTACAAGCAGAGACTGCATGAGCAACTATGGATGTAGATTAGGGGTGGGCAACCCCGGCCCCGGAGGGCCGGCGCGGGCGCAGGCCCCCGCCCCAACCAGGCAGCAACACACCCGACTCCACCAACGAAGGAAAGACCCCTTCCGCATCCTCAGCAGGCATCTCAGGGTCCCAGGTGTTTCGCCCCTTAACCTGTACACCTCTCCTGAGTGGGGCAGGAAGGGCTGAGTTAGCCCTCACCTGCGGAAGGGGTCCAGCTGTGATTTCTTGACAGCCACAGCCACCTGGAACTGCTTTCGGCTACTGTGGCTATCTCCCTGGTAGCCTTCTGTACTTGTTTGGCATCAAGCCCGATCTTCTGCAGGAAACTGCGAATAGATGTGGCGGGGAAGCCGCAAGCCCCAACCTCAATTGGGTAGAGGGTGGCGTGCCATCCAGCAAGGGTCGCCTCGTCTACTATGTCCTGATACTTACCTTTCTTTGCCTGATGAGATATGGCCAGCCTGTCTTCCCAGGGAACAGTGAGTTCGGCTAGAATGATGGACTTCGAGCTCCTAGAAAGAAGGATCATATCCGGTCGGAGGGTAGTTGCCACCACCTCCTGAGGAAAGACCAGCTTCTTCTTGAGATCCACCCGCAGCTCCCAATCTGACGCGCAGTGTAGCATTGATGGTAGGCGGTCAGGTCTTTTTCCCTTTGGGACTTTACTGCCCTCTCGCTGGAAGCTTGTGGGCCTTGGTGGTACTGGTGGCCGTTTGTTGGTGTGGCTTCTCTGTAGTTCGACCCACTTAGCGCCCTCGGTAAGGACTTTGTCGTGTCTCCACTTATAGCGCCCGTCTGCCAGAGCTTTTGGGCAGCTGGTCAGAATGTGGTTCAGTGTGCAGAAGCTGGCGCCGCACTGACTACAGGACGCCTCTTTCTTCTTGCCCCAGATCTTCAGATTACTTGGTGTGGGTAGGAGATCAGCCACAGCGCGCAGCAGGAAGTTCAGCTTGCCTTGGTCAGTGCCCCAGAGCTCCTTTCAAGACAATGGTCTCTCGAGTGCCCCCTCCCACTGCATCCAGCGCGCCTGGGAGCCCAGCCCTGCTGCTTTGATTCAACGGTCTTCTTCAGCTGCCTCCCGCACCCTTTACACCACCAAGTCCCTTCTGTCTCGCATGTTGCTCTTCGACGGTGAACTGTGGTTTTAGGATGATGGCGGCGCGTTAACACGCAGCGGCCACACCGGGGGTCAAAAGTTGGTGTTTTGTTTTGTTTATTTTGCCCCACCTGGCATTAACTTTTTTGTTTCTGATGGGACATGTGTCAGAAACATGGAATTACGGTTTATAATAAGAATAAACTGCTGCAGATCGGAGATAATTCATTTACTCCGATCCCAGAGGGCATCATCGGACTACTTCGCGAGCTCCACCTGCTGCGGGAACCAGTACACCAGCCGGCGGGACCTCCAAACTTGGCTTGCCGGGAGAGGAGACCCCGAAAGCGGTGTGCGAGAAACCGGAAGCGCGGCAAGAGGGCAGGGATCCGAGCTAGGTGGAAAGCTAACACTAGCCGGCCACCCGTCCCTTCCATCCTGCTAGCGAACGTCTGCTCACTGGACAATAAACTGGACTACATTCAACTACATCGAGACTCACAACGGAATTACAGGGACTGTAACGTTTTCGTGTTTGTGGAAACATGGCTCAACGACAGTATACCGGACTCCGCTATCCAACTACCAGGGCTGCTAGCCTTTCGAGCCGACAGAAATGCTACGCTGTCAGGTAAAAACAGGGGAGGTGGGCTGTGCATATATGTTAACAACAGATGGTGCAGGAATGCGGTGCTTGTTTCCAACTTCTGCTCGCCGCTAGCGGAGTTCGTAACTGTCAGATGCCGACCCTTCTACATCCCACGAGAATTTACATCCGTGTTCATAACTGGTGTTTACATCCCACCGAGTGCTAGCGCTAACAGCAACGCGCTAACAGACCTGTACGAAGAAATTAGCAAACTTCAGACCGAACATCCAGACGCATTGTTTATTGTCGCCGGGGACTTTAATCATGCCAACCTGAAGAAAGTCCTACCAAAATTCCATCAGAATGTGGACTTTCCTACAAGAGGAAATAATATACTGGACTGTGTTTACACCAACATCACGGGGGCTTACAGAGCTGCCCCCCTCCCCCACCTAGGACACTCTGACCACTCCACTGTTATGCTAATTCCAGCATATCAGCCACTCGTCAGGCGCATCAGACCAAGTCGAAGGGTGACAAGGACCTGGCCTGAGGATGCAATGCTGGCACTTCAGGACTGCTTTGAGTGCACTGATTGGGACATTTTCAAGCAGGCAGCCACCTACAACGGCACCACTGATCTGGAGGAATACACCTCAACTGTGACCAGCTTCATCAGCAAGTGCACAGAGGACGTGTCAGTCTCCAAAACCATCACCACACGCCCCAACCAGAAACCATGGATGACTGCAGAGGTGAGAGCGCTACTAAGAGCCAGGGACGCTGCCTTCAGGGCTGGGGAGGAGGAAGCTCTGAGGAAGGCAAGAGCTCAGCTGTCCCGGGCCATAAAAACAGCAAAGCGCACTCATGCCCAGAGAATCCACAGCCACTTCACAGACACCAACGACACACGACGCTTATGGCAAGGCATTCAAGCCATCACCAACTACAGGCCTGCCTCCCACTCCTGTGTTGGCGATGACTCCCTGCCAGAGGCGTTAAACCAGTTTTTTTCAAGATTTGAGGCTCACAACAACTCAGAGGCGAGGAAGGACGTCCCTCCCCCTAACGACCCGGTACTCAGCCTGTCCACTGCTGAAGTGAGAAAGACCCTACTCAGAGTCAACCCACGGAAAGCTGCTGGGCCTGATGGAATACCAGGTCGTGTGCTGAGGGAGTGTGCAGATCAGCTGTCCAATGTCCTCACTGACGTCTTCAACATCTCCCTGTCCACCACCGTCGTCCCCACCTGCTTCAAGACCACCGCCATCATCCCCGTCCCAAAGAAACCCTCAGTGACTTGTCTCAATGACTACCGCCCAGTTGCACTGACATCCACCATCATGAAGTGCTTTGAAAGGCTAGTAATGAGACACATCAAGTCCCAGCTACCAGCCACACTGGACCCAATGCAGTATGCATATCGCCCCAACCGCTCTACAGACGACGCCATCAACACTGCACTCCACCTGGCTCTCTCTCACCTGGATCAAAAGGACACATATGTTAGGATGCTGTTCATCGACTTCAGCTCAGCATTCAACACCATCATCCCTCAACAGCTCATAACAAAACTAGGTGAACTTGGACTCAACACAACACTCCGGAACTGGATCCTGGACTTCCTGGTAGGCAGACCCCAAGCAGTCAGGATCGGAAACAAGACATCCAGCACAACAGTACTGAGCACAGGAGCTCCCCAGGGCTGCGTGCTCAGTCCGCTGTTGTTCACACTCCTCACCCATGACTGTGTGGCAACGCACAGCTCAAACCACATCATCAAGTTTGCTGATGACACGACCGTGGTGGGCCTGATCAGCGGAGGCAACGAAGCCCCGTACAGAGAGGAGGTGGCACAACTCAGCAGCTGGTGTACCGACAACAACCTGCTCCTCAACGTGGTCAAAACAAAGGAGCTGGTTATCGACTTCAGACGGTCATCGCACACACACACCCCACTGTGCATTGACAATCACCCAGTGCAGATCGTCCAGAGCACAAAGTTTCTGGGCGTTCACATAACAGACGACCTCTCATGGACTAAGAACACCACACACATCATAAAGAAAGCCCAGCAGCGTATGTACTTCTTAAGAAGACTGCGCAAAGCCCATCTCCCAACCTCCATCCTCACAACTTTCTACAGAGGGACGATTGAGAGCATCCTCAGCGGCGCCATCACATCATGGTATGGCAACTGCACTGCTGCAGAACGCAAGGCCCTGCAGCGGATTGTGAGGACAGCAGAGAGGATCACCGGAGTCTCTCTGCCCCCCCTCTCAGACATTTACAGCTCCCGCTGCCTGCGGAAAGCTGTAAACATCATCAAAGACACTACCCACCCCTCCCAAGGACTATTCACGCTGCTACCATCAGGTAGAAGGCTCCGCAGCATCACTGCCCGCACCTCCAGGATGGGGAAGAGCTTCTTCCCCCATGCAGTCAGACTGCTAAACAACACCAGGACTATTGGACTGTAGTCTACATACCAGTCCAACCAGCACACTGCACCTTATGCACTTTCTTTTATCATATTTCATATCATATATATTTTTTATCACCTTTCATTATCTAGCACTATCTACCTCATATTTATTAGGACAGTCTGTGCAATCTGGGAAATATCATATTTATCAGGACAGTCTGTGCAATCTGTGTAACCACACCACTAGCCACAGTGCTCTGCAAAAAAGTCACTTTTGTTTACAGGGTTTGTTTACTGTGTTTTTAACTCATGTTTTACAATACAATTGAGTGTGTGGGTGGAGGATGTATGTATAATGTATGTATAATGTATGGGTGGGTGAGGATGAGGGCGTGAGTGAGTGTGTGTGTGTGTGTGTGTGTGTGTGTGTGTGTGTGTGTGTGTGTGTGTGTGTGTGTGTGTGTGTGTGTGTGTGTGTAAGATAAAGTATGTATGCAGGTATGTTTGTGTATAGACACTGTGTGTTTTATTCTGTTCAGTGCATTTAGGCACTTTTTCTTTTCTTTTTTATCACCAATTGCTCTCGGTGGAACGCTGTCTCGTCTCACTATATACTGTGTATATGGCTGTAACGACAAATAAAAACCTTGAACCTTGAACCTTGACCAGCTCTTGACACCGTAGTTTCCAAGCCCTAGCCGTCCGCGACACACAGTGCCCATGATTTCCTGATGCCTCCAGTAGGCTTCCGCCTCCTTCACCGCCTCGAGGGGTTTCCACTTCCTGCCGCAGTTAATGGCAGAACTTGCATACCTGACTTTTGCGTCCCTAGAGACTGAGAGCGTGCATGCTGCCCTTGCCTTGGTGGCCTTGAATTCTTCTATGACAGAGGAGCATGGTAACCGGAGTACTGATGACCTGCTGTAGAGGTTGACTGCGCTGAAAGCTGGAGGAACACCCAGCCATTTACGAATAAACCTGCTACAGACTCTCTCCATTGCTTCAACTCTTGTCATAGGGAAGTCATAGAGCAGAAATGGCCACTGGAGCCTTGGTATGATGCCATGCTGAAAGCACCACACCTTGAACCTACCTAGCAGCAACTCCTGTCTATTCTCCTCAGCCACTCCTTTAGTTGGGCTGCGGTGTCTTCGAGGTTTAGCCTGTCCTTCAGAGTGCTGTCATAGTTTTTCCCCAGGCATCGGATTCGCTCCTCCTGAATGGTTGGAATCTCTGACCCCTGGATGCTGAAGGTGTTATTCGACAGATTTCCCTTCAGGATGCACAAGCTTCTGGATTTGCTGGGCTTGAACTGCATACGGGCCCAGGTGGCCATCTTCTCCAGTGAAATTAGGACCCATCGTGTCCCAAGGATGGATGGGGTCATCACGGTGATGTCGTCCATAAAGGCTCTGCAGGCTGGATGCCTTGTCCCATCCGCTGCCGTCGGTCTTGATCTTTTTTACAGCATCCCCTCTCAAGGTGTTGTCAAGGATGATGCTGAGGTCTTCATCCAGTTGTGCCCACCTGTGGTCCGTGGCTGATGGCAAGTTCAACCGCAGCTTCTTCGGCAAGCCCTCCATGTTCGGGGCTTCTTGGCTCATCCTTATGCTCGGAGCAGGTTCAGCTAGGGGGTCCTGAGCACTGTGGTGTGCCTCCTGACTCCGGTCCTCCATCGACTGACAAACAGAGCTAACAAACTCTGAGATTAAACTCTGGGCCATGCTAGGTGTTTTGCGCTGCTGCAACTGCTCTTTGCACTTGGATTTACCTTGATGGATTTTCATGCCCTGCTCGTTCTTGAAACTTCTCCCACAGATGGAGCACCTTCTGTTTGCTGCACCTTCCTGTCTTTCCACATCCAAGTTCGTAGTCCTTATATCGTCGTCCGGGTCAGGTACCATATGATCCGTCCTTGACAGCAGATTATCCTCCCCCCCTCCTCGGTCTGCTTGGGGGTATTATCTTCGTTTAATACTCGTAGCGTTTGGTGCAGTCTGTCGGGGTGCCAGCCCTAGGACTATTGCGTGCCGTCTTTCCGTGCGGTCATCCATTCTTTCATGGAAGTCTGTGGGTCTTTCCCCACCGCCAATGGGCCTTTCCCCACCGCCAATGGGCCTTTCCCCATGGTCACGACAGTTAAGATGAAGTAAACACCAAACGTGCTTTGCTACAAGCAGAGACTGCATGAGCAACTATGGATGTAGATCAGGGGTGGGCAACCCCGGCCCCGAAGGGCCTCCGCGGGCGCAGGCCCCCGCCCCAACCAGGCAGCAACACACCTGACTCCACCAACGAAGGTGCAGAGTAGCAGTAATTAGTAGAATCAGGCGCGCCCACCGCCCGGCCGGAACAAGGACACGCAGCCACACCGGCCCCCCGGGACCGGAACCGCCCACCCCTGATGTAGATGTTAAGGTTTTAGCTTGTGGAGTGTCATAGTGTTCCTAGGGACCCCTTCCGCATCCTCAGCAGGCATCTCAGGGTCCCAGGTGTTTCGCCCCTTAACCTGTACACCTCTCCTGAGTGGGGCAGCAAGGGCTGAGTTAGCCTTCACCTGCGGAAGGGGTCCAGCTGTGATTTCTTGACAGCCACAGCCACCTGGAACTGCTTTCGGCTACTGTGGCTATCTCCCTGGTAGCCTTCTGTACTTGTTTGGCATTTCCTTTCAGTCCGGCGCCCCCCCTCCCCCTGTAAACCCCTATCACCCCCACGTACCCCTCACCCCTCCTGTTGGCGGTCCTCTGCCGGCTGTGGCCATGGTAACATCACTTTTGATTGTCTTCGGTGAGCTCTGACTTTCAATTTTGGTTCTTCGTGGAGGGTTCCTGTGGCATCAACAATTCTCCGCTGGTCTCTGGTTGGCTCCAGGGAACGTTCCAGCACCAAAATAACAATATATTAATGGTCAAAGTGACACTGAAGAAAATCTGTGAAAAGATGTCGTAACACCAGAAGATTCTATTCGGTTAGGGTCATGCTTCTTGAGGTTTATGTTATCAGAAAAGCATGTTTTCTGATAGGGCTGCAACAGCTATTTAGATATTCCATCAAATAGTTGTTTGGGTCATAAAATGGTGTAAATATTTCCCAAAGATTGAACCCAAAAATGTTTTTTTTTGTCCACACCAAGAGTCCACAACCCAAAGTTCATCAGTTTACTATCATAGATGACTAAAGAAACCTGAAAATAATCAGATTTGAGAAGCTAGAACAAGAGAATTTGGACATTCTGTTCTTGATATAACTCAAATCAACCAATTGATTGTATAAAAGAAACAACAAAAGCTAATAATGTTCTATAAATGCATTCACAGGGAAAATTGAACGAGCTGGTGAACAAGGCTGGTCACCAATAAAGATCAATACAAAATTCACATGACAGAAAGAAACATTCAAACATTCCGAACCCTCCACAGCTCCATTAATGTGATTAGACACATGTAATTAAAGGTTAAACAGCAGTTTGTGTAGGTTCAAATGAAAAGAAAACAAGTATGTGTCAGTGAATCATCAAAAACTATCATTTTGTTTGGTAAAAAATATCAGATAGTATTTTTTTTTCTTTACAACAAATCTCACTGAAATTTGTTTAGTTGTGAGATAATCAGCAAACTAACGAAGACAACAGAAATTCTAGCCACCTTGTTAAAATAGGCAAGTTTAAAATTGGCATTTTGAAATATGAGAAAAATCTGTTTACAACAAGGATTTTAGAAGAAACTGAAGCTCGGGGCTTCTCTCCTTGACTCCGTGATGCATAAAGGATCCTGCTGAATATTGGTATCATATCAATCAATCAAACTGTCGGTTCTGTCAGATATCAGCTGTGTGGATCCATTGGCTTCTGTAGATTTTGATGGACAAGGTGTAAAGTTGTTCTCATGCCCTGTTTGCAACATGGAGTTATGCATATGTGCTTTTAAACTCTTTTACTTTTTAAAAACATATGGGAGCAGAAAATACAAATACAAGCTTATATCAGTGTATCCTGCAACAATAACAAACATCAATACATAAGAAAGTACTTTATACAGTGGCTTGCGAAACTATTTGGCTCCCTTGAACTTTGTGACCTTTTGCCACATTTCAGGCTTCAAACATAAAGATATAAAACTGTAATTTCTTGTGAAGAATCAACAAGTGGGGCACAATCATGAAGTGGAACACACTTTATTGGATATTTTAAACCTTTTTAACAAATAAAAAATGAAAAATTGGGCGTGCAAAATCATTCAGCCCCTTTACTTTCAGTGCAATAAACTCTGTCCAGAAGTTCAGTGAGGATCTCTGAATGATTCAATGTTGACCTAAATGACTAACGATGATAAATGGAATCCACCTGTGTGTAATCAAGTCTCTGTATAAATGCACCTGCACTGTGATAGTCTCAGAGGTCTGTTTAAAGTGCAGAGAGCATCATGAAGAACAAGGAACACACCAGGCAGGTCCGAGATACTGTTGTGGAGAAGTTTAAAGCTGGATTTGGATACAAAAAGATTTCCCAAGCTTTAAACATCCCAAGGAGCACTGTGCAAGCAATAATATTGAAATGGAAGGAGTATCAGACCACTGTAAATCTAACAAGATCTGGCCGTCCCCCTAAACTTTCAGCTCATACAAGGAGAAGACTGATCAGAGATGCAGCCAAGAGGCCCATGATCACTCTGGATGAACTGCAGAGGTGGGAGAATCTGTCCATAGGTCAACAATCAGTCGTATACTGCACAAATCTGGCCTTTATGGAAGAGTGGCAAGAAGGAAGCCATTTCTTAAAGATAAAAAGTGTTGTTTAAAGTTTGCCACAAGCCACCTGGGAGACACACCAAACATGTGGAAGAAGGTGCTCTGGTCAGATGAGACCAAAATCGAACTTTTTGGCAACAATGCAAGACGTTATGTTTGGCGTAAAAGCAGCACAGCTCATCACCCTCAACACGCCATCCCCACTGTCAAACATGGTGGTGGCAGCATCATGGTTTGGGCCTGCTTTTCTTCAGCAGTGACAGGGAAGATGGTTAAAATTGATGGGAAGATGGATGGAGCCAAATACAAGGCCATTCTGGAAGAAAACCTGATGGAGTCCCCAAAAGACCTGAGACTGGGACAGAGATTTGTCTTCCAACAAGACAATGATCCAAAACATAAAGCAAAAAGCTACAATGGCATGGTTCACCAAAAAACATATCAAGTTGTTAGAATGGCCAAGTCAAAGTCCAGACCTCAATCCAATTGAGAATCTGTGGAAAGAACTGAAATCTGCTGTTCACAAATGCTCTCCATCCAACCTCACTGAGCTCGAGCTGTTTTGCAAGGAGGAATGGGCAAAAATATCAGTTTCTCGATGTGCAAAACTGATAGACATACCCCAAGCGACTTGCAGCTGTAATCGCAGCAAAAGGTGGCGCTACAAAGTATTAATTCAATGGGGCTGAATGATTTCGTTTTTTATTTGTTAAAAAGGTTTAAAATATCCAATAAAGTGTGTTCCACTTCATGATTGTGTCCCACTTGTTGTTGATTCTTCACAAGAAATTACAGTTTTATCTTTATGTTTGAAGCCTGAAATGTGGCAAAAGGTCACAAAGTTTAAGGGAGCCAAATAGTTTCGCAAGCCACTGTACTTCATGTCAGAATAACGTATAAAGCTCAGGGATTCTTTCCATATATTGTTCTAAAAGATGGCCTTTAAATACCAGTCAACATTATTCTGACAGTAATGTATTAAGGCTTTGATGTGATTTACAGTGCATCAAGTACTATACTTAAGTACAGTTTTGAGGTAATAGTATTTTACTTTGTATTTTCATTTATTGTGAATTTATACTTCCACGGTACATCTCAGAGGTAAATATTCTCCTTTCGCCTCCACTACATTTATCTTTAGTTACTTTTTAGGTTATTATTTTAATATTTTACCTAAAAACATATACTTTATATTCAATTTAATATACAGTGGGGAAAATAAGTATTTGAACACCCTGCTATTTTGCTTTTTCTCCCACTTAGAAATCATGGAAGGGTCTGAAATTTTCATCGTAGGTGCATGTCCACTGTGAGAGAGATAAACTAAAAAGAAAAATCCAGAAATCACAATGCATGATTTTTTAATGATTTATTTGTGTGATATAGCGGCAAATAAGTATTTGAACACCTGTGTGTCATCTAGAATTCTGACCTTGAAGGACCTGTTAGTCCGCCCATTAGAAGTCCACCTGCACTCCATGTATCATCCTTAATCAGATGTACCTGTTTGAAGTCGTTAGATGCATAAAGACACCTGTCCACCCCATACAATCAGCAAGAGTTTAACTTGTAACATGGCGAAGACCAAAGAGCTGTCCAACGACACAAGAGAGAAAATTGTACACCTCCACAAGGCTGGAAAGGGCTACGGAGCAATTGCCAAGCAGCTTGGTGAAAAAAGGTCCACTGTTGGAGCAATCATTAGAAAATGGAAGAAGCTAAACATGACGGTCAATCTCAATCGGAGTGGAGCCCCATGCAAGATACCACCTCGTGGGGTCTCAATGATTCTAAGAAAGGTGAGGAATCAGCCCGGAACTACACAACAGGAGTTGGTCAATGACCTGAAAGGACTGGGACCAACGTTTCCAAGGTTACTCTAGGTAATACACTAAGACGTCATGATTTGAAATCATGCATGGCACGAAAGGTTCCCCTGCTTAAATCAGCACATGTCATCTTAAGTTTGCATATGACCATGGATGATACAGAGGAGTCATGGGAGAAAGTTTTGTGGTAAGATGAGACCAAAAGAGAACTTTTTGGTCATAATTCCACTAAGCTTGTTTGGAGGAAGAAGAATGAAGAGTACAATCCAAAGAACACCATCCCTACTGTGAAGCATGGGGGTGGTAGCATCATGCTTTGGGGGTGTTTTTCTGCACATGGGACAGGACGAGTGCACTGCATTAAAGAGAGAATGACTGGGGCCATGTATTGTGAGATTTTGGGGAACATCCTCCTTCCCTCAGTCAGAGCATTGAAGATGGGTCGTGGCTGGGTCTTCCAACATGACAACGACCCAAAGCACACAGCCAGGAAAACCAAGGACTGGCTCCGTAAGAAGCATATCAAGGTTCTAGCATGGCCCAGCCAGTCTCCAGACCTGAACCCAATCGAAAATCTTTGGAGGGAGCTCAAACTCTGTGTTTCTCAGCGACAGCCCAGAAACCTGACTGATCTAGAGAAGATCTGTGTGGAGGAGTGGGCCAGGATCCTTCCTGCAGTATGTGCAAACCTGGTGAAAAACTACAGGAAACGTTTGACCTCTGTGATAGCAAACAAAGGCTACTGTACCAAATATTAACCTTCATTTTCTCAGGTGTTCAAATACTTATTTGCCGCAATATCACACAAATAAATCATTTAAAAATCATGCATTGTGATTTCTGGATTTTTCTTTTTAGTTTATCTCTCTCACAGTGGACATGCACCTACGATGACAATTTCAGACCCCTCCATGATTTCTAAGTGGGAGAAATAGCAAAATAGCAGGGTGTTCAAATACTTATTTTCCCCACTGTATATTTCATATAGTTGTTGCTCTTTTCTGTTTGAATGTGCTCTGCATTTAGAGGTTTTAATGGTTTTCATTTTTAAAAAGTTCATATTGTTAAAAAAGTAAATGTCTTAAATAGTAATAAATGTGTGAATCACTGGGCGACACGGTGGTGCGGTGGGTAGCACTGTTGCCTCACAGCAAGAAGGTCGCAGGTTCAAGACCGCCTTGGGCCTGGGGCCTTTCTGTGTGGAGTTTGCATGTTCTCCCCGTGTCTGCGTGGGTTTTCACCGGGTACTCCGGTTTCCTCCCACAACACAAAAAACATGCTCAGGTTAATTGGTAAACTCTAAATTGCCCATAGGTGTGAGTGTGAGAGTGAATGGTGTGTGAATGGTGTGTGTGCCCCACGATTGGCTGGCGACCATCTGGGGTGTATCCCTGCCTCTCGCCTTAACGCGCTGGGATAGGCTCCAGCAGACCCCTGCGACCCCGAAAGGGAATAAGCGGGATAGACAATGGATGGATGGATGGTGTGAATCACTGTTACTACTTCAAGCAATAATAATGTATTGTTGTTTTATGTTGTATTGACACTAAAATAAAGGAGGATCACAGGTTTATAAAATATTTTTTTCATGACATAATGTGAAATATATAGCTATTTTTTCTTCTGAACTTTAGAATAACAAGTTCTGAACAGTTGTTATTCTGTTATTCTATTAAATATTGTGCTGTAGTGAATATGATTTTTTCTTTAACACTGACCTTTTCTTCTTGTTCTGTTTTTTTGTTTGTTGTTTTTTTACAGGAAAGTTAACAAGTGCTACCGGGGACGTTCGTGTCCCATCATAGTCCACTGCAGGCAAGTATAATAACACCTAACACAGTCCTCTGTCATTTGTTCTAATGCTGCACAAAGCACTTTACTTCTCAGCCAGTTAATAATTGATAATGATTTAATAGTTGCTTTCACATCTGAACTTGAGCGAGGCCCTTAAGTGGGTTCGGTCCTCGAGTTCATGCCGCTGCCGTCTCCTTTGTTGCCACCACTCGTATCACCAGATGTTACACAGACAAACATTTTAAATGCGAAATTAGCCCCAAAAGAAGTCCAGATTTAATTTGACAAACTGTCCGCAGAGGAGGGAACTTTCAATTGAGGCACTTCAAAGTTTGCAGCAGGAGAGAGGGTAAACAGCAATAAACAGGTTGCAGCAGGTGTGTGTGTGTGTGTGTGTGTGTGTGTGTGTGTGTGTGTGTGTGTGTGTGTGTGTGTGTGTGTGTGTGTGTGTGTGTGTGTGTGTGTGTGTGTGTGTGTGTGTGTGTGAGTGAGATCACATCTGCATACCCCACCACCTGAGGAAATAACTTAGAACAGTTTTATGCTAATGTAATATGCTGTGTGTGTGTGTGTGCGCCAGTTTCTGCTGCATCCACTCATGTTTTTCCATTAACTTGCGATCGTGCCACATCTCAACTTGTCTTTTTGTCTTGAGGGCAGCTTTTTGAAATCTTATCACACATAACACATAACTATTAAGATAAGCTGCTTTGTTATCTTGACGTGTTTAGATCTGTAAAAGGACCTGCCCAGCCTCACCGCTGACAGACATCACGCAGCCACCGAACTCTGCTGCAACACAACTATCAGTCCGAGATCCACCGAGCTCAGTGGAACATATCTAGCAGTCCTGAGGAATAGGTGAAGCTGCTGCGTTACTGCAACAGCTTCTCACTTAGTGCTGCGATATTGGCCAAGTTTCTGTCGAAATAAAGAATCTGATCTCAAGGTGGGATTCCTGGTCAGGAAAGGTAAATAATAAAAAAGAAGTACTCAAGTTTCAGATGAATCCACATCTGAAATAATAATAATTTAAAAAAATAATGTCTCCAATTCTCCATCCGCATATATAAAAAAGATGTTGTCTTTTTTTTGACAGTCTCAGCTTCTCTGCAGCCTGTCTTGGTTTTTCCTGTTGTCATAATGTGTGTCTGACCGGAGTCTCAGGCTTGAACTCAACCGGCAGGTCACATCTAAAGACATAGCGTCGCTCCTACTGCAGGACCCGTCATCAAGCTTCCAGGCCTACTTGAGCACGGCCATTTCTCAGCGTTAATTCACAACGGAGCAGAGCATAGGCATCAGGATGAGAAGTGAGGGACGGAAAAGTGCACATGCAGAAATCCAATAATCACACGACATTCTCTGCTGATTTCTATTCTATGTTCTGCTTTCTTTTTTTTTTAAATCTAATCTTTCAGTTAATCTTCCAACCTCTATCTCTTTTTTTATCTCCTCTTTCTCCTCCTCTCACTCTCCATCTCTCAGCAATACGACAGATCAAATCATGCTGTAATAACCTATATGAGACACACACAAATGCACACAAGGGCACACACAAATACATACTTATGGGCAAATACAAAACTGTCTCAGATCACGGTGGTACTGTGAGATTGTTTTGAACACACATACACACACATACACACACACACACTCACACGTACCGCTCTGGTGGTGTTTTTAACATCATCAAGAGAAGGGCACTTTTAGCTGTGTTGCAGCTGGAACAGTACATTTCTTCCCTTTGGGTGTTGTTGCAGCAGCAGGAATTAAACACCTCAATATGAAGCAAATCTAGTTTTGAAAAGTCACCATTCACCTTATTTTAATTTTAGTATTATAAAATAACGATTTGCATGAGCACCTGAAACTTGTTAATGTCTGTTTTTACAGGAGTTTTTGTGCAATGTATAAAGTGGCTAAGATCACATTTAAAGTTTTTTTTTATTTTGAATTTAATACATGGAATAGATTCTAAACGTTCATTCATTGTAAGTTTGTTTTACTCTCTATTGCATAAAGATGCACCACAACGATTACTTTATCTTCATTTTTAATTTTTCTAAAAAGCTGTGATATAAAATCTATGTTTTTACAATTAGTTGTGAAAAGGGGGCTTTTATTTTGGCACATACAGTTTATAGGGTCACATGACCAGTCCCTGTTCCTCATAGAAATGGAAATAACATGTGAGCATCTTTGTCTCACAACAAAAGGAGACAATAAAAAAAAACATATCTATTTTTATATATTTTTTATAATTTTCATTACTTTTTAATGTTTAATAATCATTTTTAAAAATCATGTTTTAAAATAAATTTGAAAACAATACTACAAACTATTCCTATCCTATTCTATATACATAAATATATAGGAATATATATATATATTCATATATATATATATTTTAAGTAAAAACATTCAACACATTGCTACGCACACGTCTAAGTAATAATTTATGCAGTAGAAGGTTAATAAAAAGATAATTAAACTACTGTGCACTTGCATTTATGTTAACAGGATATTAATGATGTGAAGCAAACAACAAAGTATCATCATTTTTTGAATACACTAGTAATTATGCAAACATTAATTCATCAGGTATCAGAGCAATATGCCCAACAGTCTGTAACATCTCCCCCACTCTCCTCTCCACCTCCATGCTGTGTCTTTGTCTCTCGCCCCCTGCAGTGACGGTTCAGGGAGAACTGGGACCTACATCTTGGTCGACATGGTCCTCAACAAGATGGCTAAAGGTGGGTGTCGCCTTTCTTTTTTTTCCTCCAACCCCCTTCACCCTCCCTCAATGTGTAGAGAGGTGTTGTCATAGCAATGTGTGTTTTTATTTTTTTATATATATTTTTTTCCCACACCAGCATTGATTGTAAATTGCAGCACAACAAAAAGAGAGATAAAGAAGATTTATTACACAAAATATAATCAGTATCACCAAGATTAATATTTAACGAAGATCAGACATGGGAAAGGTTACTAAATAATGGTCAGTGATTAGTTAATTAATCATAATTATCAAAAAAATAATCATGATATATACCATTTAGACAAAAATCACTCACCTAACAGTAATTAGTTTAAAGTCCCGGTCTACTCAAAATGTGTTTCTGTTTATTTGAAATATACTGTGCAGAATGTTGTTTTTTTTAATTCATCTGCTGAATATGTGTGACATCACAAATATTTTGGGAACTAGTCCTCTAATATTCACCTCATACAAGGGTGAGGTAGAAAAATTAAAGCCTCCATTGGCTGAGACTTTACTTTAGTAACTTTAGTGAAGCAGGAGGCATCTTGTGCCCAGCAGTTAAACCTCTGGAAGGAAATCCAGGTATTTTATATCCATTTTAAGGCACATTTAATATGTGTTTTGTTTTTTGCTGCTTTAGGGAAACACATTGTTTGTGCCACTAAAGCACTTATAATCCAGAGAGAGAGACTGATAAAGAGAAGAAAAATACCAGGTGGGGAAGGAGAAGCTTGGTTCCTGCCTTTAATAAAGTCCACAGACTGATTTAAATTAACCAGACTTGACCAGGAGCACATTGTGTAAAGTGTCCTCAGGATTCACATCCAATGTTGTAAGAGCATGATAATGACTATAATTACAACATGATATGTAATAAACACAGTGTAGTGATTATGTAGGGCACCGCCTGTCCCATGGAGCCCTGGACGTTAATGACAGAAACATCATTTCCTCAAGTGCTTCTATTCACTATAATAGTAACACAGTGAACTTAACAAGTAGCTCTTACATTTCCACTTTGGGAAGTGAATTTACATTTACAGTCCATTTTTTTAAATGGAACTGCTGCCTATGTTCAAATACTATCTGGACCTGACCTCCACAAATAAACAGATAATAATGCCTATGCCACCAAAACTTAGGATTTGACTAATTTCCATTTTCTGCTTCAGTTGATTTCCTATTGAGTGCTAAGGAGATGTTGGTGGTGACATACAGAACTGTGTGTGTGTGTGTGTGTGTGTGTGTGTGTGTGTGTGTGTGTGTGTGTGTGTGTGTGTGTGTGTGTGTGTGTGTGTGTGTGTGTGTGTGTGTGTGTGTGTGTGTGTGTGTGTGTCATAGTGTATCCAGCAGAATGGGCTCCTGGGTCTTTAATTCCAGATCAAAGGGTCAGTGGGGCATCAGGGGCCTTTTCCCAGGCTGTCACACTGTGATCAGGCTCTGGGGCCCACGTCCCCTCCTGGGCACCCAGCCGCCTTTTATCTCTGCCCTCATCTCCAAATTTACTGTGAAAGAAAAAGAGGTGGAAGTTGTATATATTTGTACAAACCCACATTTGCTGGTCCCAGCAGACTGGACTAGACCAGGTGGCTCCATCACTCAGATATAACAGAATAAATATAAATAAAGGTCTGTGTTGGTCAACAGACGCTCGCTGCTGACTCTAGTTGTTAAATCTGCGTAAACCAGAGTTCAAGTGAGCATTAAGGGGTTTATTGGTGTGTGTGTATAAGGCTGATGAGGAAAGCACCATTATAAATCAACAGCAGATTTTGAGTTAGAAACAAATGTAATAAATGGACAAAAAAAGGTGAACTGAACGAGTACCATTCAGTGATTCAAATCAGCCAATCAGAGGAGAGGCTCCGTAATATTGAATATAATGACCAACCTGTTCTTTCTACATTTCTAGACAGATGCTAAATTGTACTGAGATGTCTATTGGTTCTTAAAACCACAAATATCACAACTTTAAATATAACCGAGCAAAAGTGTAAAATATCGGACCTTTGAGCACAATTTGGAATTTTTATTTATGCAATTCTATTCCCTTTGAAAAAAAAGGGTTAGTGATCATTAAAAAACAGATATAGGGCGTATTATCTCTGTAAGGAAATATCGCTGCCTTCCTCCCTTTTTTTGTCTTTTTGTCTGTCCTAAGAAGCTGTAGGCCCCAGGTTTTCAAGCTGCAAAGACACAAAAGCACTTTCCCTTTTCTCTCCATACCCACCTCTTTTCTCCCAAGGAATGAATTGTGTATTTGTCGTAGAATTATGTCTGTGTTGCCGGGTTGAGGAGGTATAGTTGTGGTTCTCACGTTTCTTTTTTTTCCCCTCCTTTTCCAAAACCCCCCCCCCACCCCCACCCCCCTTCCCCTCATACCTCCTCCTCTTTCTCCTCCTACACCCCTCCCTTGTCTTCATTTTAAAAATCGAATGAAACTCATCGAGCACTGGAGAGTTTTTCAGTATCCCTCAGTTTCTTTTTGTCTATTTTTCTAGCTGGTAACCTTGGCCCTGGGCTTTCGAGGGTCTTTTGCAGCCTCCTCAAGGGCCCTGTCTTTCTTTCATTTCTTTTTGATCTTCCCCTCCTCCTCCTCCTCCTCCTCCTCCTCTCTCGCCCCCCACCCCACAGTCCTCGACCTCCACCCAGAAGGGAGGGTCTCGCCGAGGAGGGAGCTGAAAATGAGGCCTGTTTTTTTTTATACTAGTCACTACCATCTCCTTTAAGGGAGAGTTGTGAAAAAACTCAAATGAGGACATTTTTTTCTCCTCCTTTAATACTGTTCATTTTGAGGTTTATCAGAACCTGCAGAATAGCCGTCGGCTTGTTAAGTCCTCCCCTCTATATAAAAAGAAAGAAAAAGCAAAGCAGTGAGTTGTGTATTGCAGATTTCCTGGCTGGAAGGAAGTCTATTGTGTTGTTAAAAGAAAAAAAAGCTCACAAACCCCAAGAACAGAAAGAGAAAATGGTGTGAATGAGCAGTTCTCCCACCATTCATTTTCTTCTTCATAGAGGCAAGGAAAAGAAGTGTTATGTGTCACAACAAGAAGAAAGTAAAGAGAAATCTTGTGCTTTTTGTTTCTTCAGAATTGGGATAAAGGAGGAGGGGGAGATGGGAAACGGGGCAATAGAAAACAAATTAAATGTTTTTTTTCTCCCTCTTGTTCCTTGTGGATTTAATTGTTGTTCCCACCTCTTTCTTTCTTATCTCGGTTCTCTCTCAATTTCTTCCAGATGCCTTCCCCTTCACCATTTCTTTTCCATTACTCTTTTTCCATCTTGTCTCTTTTCACTGGCTTTCACTCCTTTGATGTTATCTTTTCTTTTTCAAATTATTTATTTTCAACCTGCACTAGACTCTACATTTTTTTGTTTGTTTTTGTTTTAAAAATAAATAAATTACGTTTTGTAAAATAACAGATAATAATCATCTCAGGAAACAAACTTTGTAGCGTTAATTTAACAAAAAGTATTTCTGTTTTTGTTATTTTTTAAATGCGGAATACCTTATAGCCACCTAAAATATTACATTTGATATAAAATTGTACAGACACTGTTCTAATAATAATCAGGCTTATTATTTAACCAGATAGTTTTCTTTTGATTTGTTTTCAGTAGAACAGAGCTTTTGTTTTCAGTAGAACAGAGCGTATTATTTAAATAGTTTTGTTTTGATTTGTTTTCAGTAGAACATCAGGTATCAAATAGTCACTAACAAGAAAAGTACAGTTTTAAGACACACAACTGCATGTAATTGCAAGTCTTCTCTATGAATTTATATCTAGTATAATTAAATGATACACACTGATTATGCATCATTTAGTTGACTTAAACATATTTTAAAGTATCACATGAAAATAATTTGATGGAAACAGCAACTTTCAAAACAACGTCCTCCATTTCATTATTTTTTTTCACTCCTGCTTGAGTTGATTTTTTTGCCATCTTTTTTATTTATGTCACATGACTGATCAGCTGTTTCTGCTTCCCAGACAGCAGGACATGTGAGACCAGCTGAGGTCAAAAAAATATATCACTAGTTTAAACTGAAACTAATTCCAGAAGAACTCCCTCTGTGTTTCTCTCATACAGTTGTTTATCACAGCCAGGCGTAACATTGCTTATGTCGCCATCTTCTGACCAAACTACACTTTGTTTCTAGTTTCTTCGCTTCAAACCAGTTGATGGTTTTCTCATTTTTTTTTCTTTACTGCATCAATTCAACTCTACTGGTGTGTGATTGTTTGTGCAGCAAGGATGAATATAATCGCCTTTTTGCTGTGTGTGTGTGTGTGTGTGTGTGTGTGTGTGTGTGTGTGTGTGTGTGTGTGTGTGTGTGTGTGTGTGCGCGCGCGCGCGTGCGCGTGCGTGACAGGTGCCAAGGAGATTGATATCGCTGCGACTCTGGAGCACCTACGAGACCAGAGGCCAGGAATGGTGCAGACCAAGGTAACACAAATCATGTTCTTTCATAATGCGTCTATATAACAATTTGACCTTGTTTTTTACACAATTCAACAAGTCCTTGTGCATGGATGATGTTTTTTTTGTGCCACAGAACAAGAACTCCTGCTGTTTACAAAAAAAATTCATGAGCAGGAAAAAATACCGTACAAATATTCATGCCTGTGACTGCAAACTTTATCCGTAATGAAACTTATTCTAATAAAACAGTTCATTGTTCATCATGAGGGGGTAGCTGTAGCCCAGAGGTAGAGCAGTCATCCACCACTTGGATGACTGGTGGTTGAATTCCTGGCTCCTCCGAGTTGCATATCGTTGTGTACTTGGGCAACTACTTAACCCGTTTCGCCTCTGATGGCATGTGCCGTCAGTGTATGAATCCGTAGTTTTACTGATGTGGGGGCAGCTTTGTGTATCGCCACTGCCATCAGAGTATGCGATTGGGTGGACACTTGTAGTGTAAAGCCCTTTGAGTGGTCAAAAAGACTAGAAAGGTGCTATATAAATGCAGGCCATTTACCATTGTGAAAAGTTCTGCACACTTTTGCATGCGCAATACTACAAATGTCCAGCAACACAAACAATCTAACAAGATAGGGACATTCCTGCAATTCCAGTAAAAATGCAATATTTAAAAATAGTTTCAACATTAAATGCAAAACAAATAATGCATTTTGATGACATTTCTACCCAGAAATTTCTATCCAGAAGTGTGTCAATTTGTAAGTAATAAGTTACAAACTGAACTATGAAACACCACAAAATTTCAGGTTTGTATTACTGCTATGGTGGTTGCCATGCAAGCATCTACATCACATGCACCACTATTATTCCTAAATATATAATTGATATATTATGGTGCATCAACGTTAATGTTGTTGGTCAAGGTCTGGTTAAGTTTAGGTACAAATATCACTTGGTTAAATTTGGGAAAAGAATAAACATCTCCCGTTTAATGGCAGTAAAACGCCTGTTTAGTGGTCTGTTGATTGTGCAGGTTTGTAATCTACATATTTAAGCAGCACCAATCCAGCCACCTCCAAATGAGGCCAGACCTGATATAGAAAATACAGTGATAGAGATCCTTGGTCTCATTTTGTGGTGTCAACCAGCATTAACCCTCACAGCCAAAAGACACCTAATGCACTGCGCTGACAAATGATGACACATCACTGTTCAATATTGAGTACAGTTTTTTCCAATTGTTACATTAAATCAGATTAATATTGTACAATTATTTAAACTGACACACAGAGAGCAAAACCACTTCTCAAAAATCATTTTCTGTCTGACACATATTTTGCAATTCAAAATGGCGCTTTTTAAATGCACTGGACACGGTGCTCTGCATAAAACACTACAGTCTGACATAAGGCCACATTTTTGCCATCAAACACTGCCATTCAAAATGTCGCTACATGAGCTAATTGGCCAATAGGTGAGGCACCAGGTCAAACACCTCAATAGTTAATTGTTACTGATTCAATCAGAAAGTAGCACTATAAAAAAAAAACATAGGTGAGCACCATTTTTTTACAGAGAGGAGAAGGAGGAAGAGCAGGGGGTCTTTTCCCTGTTTTTCTATCTACTCTGCTTATGTTGCATTGACTTGTTCGTTGAAAATTAAAAAAAAAAAAAAAAAAAGTTGCAACAGCATGTACAGTGGGGAAAATAAGTATTTGAACACCCTGCTATTTTGCTTTTTCACCCACTTAGAAATCATGGAGGGATCTGAAATTGTCATCGTAGGTGCATGTCCACTGTGAGAGAGATAAACAAAAAAAAAAATCCAGAAATCACAATGCATGATTTTTTAATGATTTATTTGTGTGATATAGCGGCAAATAAGTATTTGAACATCTGAGAAAATGAATGTGTAATCTGCAATGTTTGCTATTACAGAGGTCAAACGTTTCCTGTAGTTTTTCACCAGGTTTGCACATACTGCAGGAGAGATCCTGACCCACTCCTCCACACAGATCTTCTCTAGATCAGTCAGGTTTCTGGGCTGTCGCTGAGAAACACAGAGTTTGAGCTCCCTCCAAAGATTTTCGATTGGGTTCAGGTCTGGAGACTGGCTGGGCCATGCTAGAACCTTGATATGCTTCTTACAGAGCCAGTCCTTGGTTTTCCTGGCTGTGTGCTTTGGGTCGTTGTCGTGTTGGAAGACCCAGCGACGACCCATTTTCAATGCTCTGACTGAGGGAAGGAGGTTGTTCCCCAAAATCTCACAATACACGGCCCCAGTCATCCTCTCTTTAATGCAGTGCACTCGTCCTGTCCCATGTGCAGAAAAACACCCCCAAAGAATGATGCTACCACCCCCATGCTTCACAGTAGGGATGGTGTTCTTCGAATTGTACTCTTCATTCTTCTTCCTCCAAACACACTTAGTAGAATTATGACCAAAACGTTCTATTTTGGTCTCATCTGACCACAAAACTTTCTCCCACAACTCCTCTGTATCATCCAAATGGTCATATGCAAACTTAAGACGGGCCTTGACATGTGCTGATTTAAGCAGGGGAACCTTTCGTGCCATGCATGATTTCAAATCATGACGTCTTAGTGTATTACCTACAGTAACCATGAAAACGTTGGTCCCAGTTCTTTTCAGGTCATTGACCAACTCCTGTCGTGTAGTTCCAGGCTGATTCCTCACCTTTCTTAGAATCATTGAGACCCCACGAGGTGATATCTTGCATGGGACTCCACTCCGATTGAGATTGACCGTCATGTTTAGCTTCTTCCATTTTCTAATGATTGCTCCAACACTGGACCTTTTTTCACCAAGCTGCTTGGCAATTGCTCCGTAGCCCTTTCCAGCCTTGTGGAGGTGTACAATTTTCTCTCTTGTGTCGTTGGACAGCTCTTTGGTCTTCGCCATGTTACAAGTTAAAGTCTTGCTGATTGTATGGGGTGGACAGGTGTCTTTATGCAGCTAACGACTTCAAACAGGTGCATCTGATTAAGGATGATAAATGGAGTGCGGGTGGACTTCTAATGGGCGGACTAACAGGTCCTTCAGGGTCAGAATTCTAGATGACACACAGGTGTTCAAATACTTATTTGCCGCCATATCACACAAATAAATCATTAAAAAATCATGCATTGTGATTTCTGGATTTTTTTTTTTTAGTTTATCTCTCTCACAGTGGACATGCACCTACGATGAAAATTTCAGACCCTTCCATGATTTCTAAGTGGGAGAAATAGCAAAATAGCAGGGTGTTCAAATACTTATTTTCCCCACTGTATATGAATCTGCAAATATTTCCATGAACAATCCGAAGGATGTTTTACAGTTTGAACTGTGTCATGGCAAAGCTGCTAAAGATAGGAGAGCCTTTCATTATGCCTAACAGTGAGTGTATAGTTTTTGGTTAGACAAAAATTCGGTAATATGAATGATGTGTGTGCCATTTGGTGCAAAAAATTGATTTTGATAATGTTATATGTAGGTGTGGTTCAATTTACAGGATGTATGACGTGTTGTGTTAGGTATTTTTGATAAAACAAGCAGAGTTTGCAAAAATTGTGTGTTAGCAATTTAGAGAAAAATATAACTGCACATGTTGAGCTCTGACATCATGTTTCTTTTCTTGTTGACATTTTTGTCCAGTTTCAGATCAAAATCAATAGCTTCTGTGGTGACTTTGGAAAGAGCGTTAGTAAAAAGACATCTTCTCTTCAAAGTCACAAATGTCAACTTTGCATTCTTTGGTTGTTATTTTTACTCTTTGTCTGTTGATGGGATCGAACCTGTGACTTTCTCAGCACAGAACAGCCTCTCTAACCTTCAGTATTACCTCCATTAGCTGCATTTGATCTGAAAGTCTCATGTTGGCTGCTAGTTTGTGAGATCAGTGGAATTTGCAGTTTTATGGGACTGTATCAGGCAAGATCAATCGATTTCTGAAAAGTAATCGAACAGGGATTACAGTCTGCTCCCATCACAGGGAAATATGTATAGAATTCAAATGGAGGGTGATAACCTGCACTCAATGCTGCTCCTGGAATCCCAGTTCCCAAGTTCTCCTCAACGAGAACTTAAGGATGCACATTTAAAATGAGGTCCAACTTGTGTGAAAATGAGCTCATTACAAAACAATGGTGGCATTAGTTATTTTTTTTCATTTCTTGGTCAAATGGTCTACAATAGACTAATGATTAAATAAAAAACTTTACAGATAATATTAATTACCAGGAATGTGCAGAAACAGAGACCTCAGAGCTTTACCTAAAACGGCCATCGTCATTCCTCGTCACACAGAGCCAGGCAAGTCTGGAAACTTCAATTACCAGCTGACCTGTAAACATGATTAAAAAGAAAAGCCTGGATATGTGTAAAACATTGTGGGTATCGATCACTGCTTTATTAAAACCATGTATCGTAAGCAAGCGACTTTCATGGTGCGTTCCCAGCATCCCTTACTTACACATTGCTCTCATTTATGCTTTTTAGATTACTCTAATGATGAAGTAAAAATTTATGTTCAGTGCATTTTGACCTCATAGATGTGACCTCTAAACCGTGAAGGATAAAGGAATTTCAAAATGTCAGTCGCAAGGCTCACTAAATATCACATCTATCTACCGATAAAACAAGGGGTGTCAGTCTGTTCCTTTCATATCTCTCTGAATGGTTGTCAGATCAACCTCAACTTTCAGATGTAGATGGTGCATAGCATGATTGGGGGATCCTTTTTGGTAACATTTTTTAGATGGATAGTCAAAACATCATTATTATATTATTATCATTAAAACCAAGTTCCATTTGAGGTGTTGCTCAAAAGCAGCAGACCTGTGTTTGAGTCCTAGCTGAAGCATTTCTTTCATCTGTGCCACAAAATGTATTTTACAAATAAAAAGTCAAAACCCCACCCACTTACATATCACACCACCATCCTGCAGCAGCTCTTTTGTTCCACAGTGTTCCAGCTCTGGATCACCATGACAATTACATCCCACCATTTTATTACCAATCAAACCTCTGTAGTCTTCCTGCTCCGATCATGCTCCAACATAGTAGTTTGGATCCGTACTATAAAGAAATAGGCTGAGCTAATAATTTTACAACTCCCATGATCCTTACTGCTTCATGACGTCATCAGCTCTGCTGCTGTGTTTGAATTGGGCCCCATTTCCTAACTACATTTGACGCCCTATCCTGTAAAACAGTTATCAGGATCTTTACCAGCTATACACCCATGTCTCTCGTTAAAAACTGAAAAGATGCAGTGCTTAAATGTATCTTTCTTCTTGTGTGGCTTTATTTTATTTGATCTTTGCTACAACGTGCACATTGACCTAATGTTAAAACCTCTTTATAAAAGAAATGAGGAAACAAACATTAAAGTGTGTTTTGAACAAAATGCAAATGCATTCTTCATCGTTATGTAAGACTTGAACAGGTATCAATAACTTGACCCCCGCAAGCTGCTGGGCCAATTCAATTGAAACAAAGCAAAGGTGAGGAGTTCCACCAAAAACACCACATATACCTTTTTGGGAATTTTTGTGTGTTTCTCCACCTCTTAGCTCATTGGAACCTTGCTATGTGGCTGAATAGGAGTAAATCTCATCCGCCAGCATCTGGTACAAAACATGAAACCAGAAGAAGTAGATGTTGATATAGGAGCTGGTTGAAGCAGGATGAGACGTTATTTCTGCAACAACACCATGCATCGCTGAAATCAGACAAATCTGCTCTTCTTCTTCTCTTTTCTGTCTCCCTGTAGGATCAGTTTGAGTTTGCACTGACGACTGTTGCAGAGGAAGTAAACGCCATACTGAAAGTTCTTCCACAGTAGGAAGGAGCAGCAGCTGATCCTCTGGTCCTGGTCCTGACCCTGACTCATGTTGAGACCTGCTGGCCCAGCTACTTCTTCCTTGTGTTTCCTCCTCTCATCTCCTCATGATTGCGAGCTCCTTTTATCCTCCTCACCTCGTAATCCTGTGTCCTCTCACCTCTTTCCCTCTCATCTTCTTCCCATCATCCAGTCTCTATTTCATCTTTTCTTTCTTTTCCCTCCTTCCTTCATCTCATTAGTGAACATAGTTTCAGAAAAGTGTTAAACCATCCTGTACTTTTTTTTCATTTGGCTAACATATGCCTCCTTGCGTCCTCTCTCCTCCTTCCTCTGCCCGTGACCCTTAAAACTGATCTTCTTCCTTCCCGTTTCACAAGTGTCTCACTCCCCCTCAGGAAAATATGATGCTGCACACGTCAGGTGTCAGAGAGTCTAAAAGGTGTCAAAAGGACGTCAGGCTTTCACAGACTGAACAAGCAATAATCTTTGCTCCTTCAAGTCATTGTCTATTGGCATCTTAATCTGTAACAGCCAGGCACTACTGTACAGTTATCAGTTGTTCCTTCCAGCTATCAAGACATCTAAATTAATAATTAACAGTTTAAAACGGTTATTATTGTATGTGATATTAAATACTTATATACTTATACTTTAGAATTCAAAAGGTTACTTAAAGGTCTCATATTTGCATATGTTTCCCTTAAGTTGTGATGTCACTACCAAGATATATTTTTACGAAGATATAGGACCTTTGATAAATTCTACACATTGATGCTGACTATATTTGACAGCTGGGAAGCTGTTCATGTGTAGCTGGAGTGAAGGACACTGTCCCTTTGGGCAAATTCAATTCCTCCGCCTTCGTGAGAAAGGTGAGACGCGAGTGAAGGAAACGAGGAGACATGTTGGCCAAATGAAAATCCCCCATAGAAGCTTCCTTCTAATGATCTGATTTCACTGATTCAAATGCTTATTGATAGTTAAATGTCATCAAAATTATCTTTTTCCTGAGCAGTGATGACCTCATGGGCATCATCGAGTCCAGCAAAGGTTTAGCCCCCAGCTTCACTTTAAAACATCCTGATTGCTAAAAAAAAAAAAAAAAGCATTTGATGACATCACCTTAAATATAAAGAGTGTTCTTCACCAGTCTTAAAGATTTTGTTTTGACTAAATGATCAGTTGATTTGTAGAGAGACAAACCAATGTTTGTTGCATCCCAAAATACAAATGATATGGTTGCTTTGCTTTTGTTTCACTGTTTATATTATTTTTGATTGAGTGTGTGATGATGATCATCATCATCATCCTGTTTCTTTCAAAAAAAAAGAAAAAAAAGATATTTGTGTCATCTCTAGTGCTCTTGGATATGTTGTGATGCATTTCAGCACCCGGTGTTGGTTTGTGGGATGGTTTTGTTTGTTTTATGATGAGTGGAGAAACTAAAAAAAAAAAATTAGATGTTTGAGGTTTTCCACACATTTTATAAAATTGGATGCCAATACTGAATAAGAGGTAAATGTGTGTAATTTTCATTATCCTAGTACAGTAGAAGCAATATTGTGTTTCTTCAACCTTAAATCATTATCTCTCTCACAATATCGTGGCTTGTCAGTGAAGTTACACTCATGTCTGCCGTAATAAAAACACAGTAGACAGTCAGGTAAACGTGTCCAGCCGCCTGGAAAGAAGCTTGTGTGTGACACTTCATTTTAAAATGGCCTCATTCCAGCGGATTTACCTGTGGATTAAAGGCTTTCTGTGCTGCTACTTAATGATAAACATGAATGCAGCAATCTCTCTGTCCAAACGCTTCTGACAGTTTTTTTTTGTATTGTAAAATTAGATAAAAAGTGCTTCTGGCCAGTATCTTTCTGATAAAAGGGGATAGTTTTGCTTGTGAACAGCAGTTCTTCTATGTAGCACTAATGGCTGGTTTGTACATGTACAGTAGCTGAACCCATTACAACTAGTCTGTGGTGACACTTGTCAGCTGGTTTTCCCAAAATCATCTTTAAGCTCAAACCCTGCATTAAAGAACAATAACATTTACTATAAGTACTCATAATTCAAACTGAAACACATTGGGAAAATGCTGCTGCTTTTCATAGTATCTATAAATATCTATTGTGTGAGCAGTCGCTGATTTCGATTAACCCTCTTTTGCATGAAATGTTACTTAGACATGGTAATACATGTTTTAAATGTTTTTGTTACTTAAAATGGCCTAAACAATAGATATAATTAGGATTATTACTATGATTTTTTCTTATTTGCATGTGGTTGACATATCACAAATCAACACAAATCTATTTTAGCATATTAAAAAAAATTGAAATAAACATTAAAAAAAACGTTTATATACCCCAAATCCCCAAAAATGTTTTTTATTTGATGAAAAATTTCCAAAAATGTGAACAAAAGACAACCTTTGCTTTTGAGACAATGATGCTCACATGTCAAATGTCCATGAGAAAATTTGACTTAATTAGTGTATTACCTTCAAATTAAAAGACCCCTTTTTTACACCCAACTGTAAAAAAAAAAATCACAGCCTTATAGAAATATGAAGATAAAGTAATTTTTACCATATGGCAAAACTATGCAATAAATGTGTATGAAATAATGAAATAATAATATCAGCCAAATTGTTGCTAGGAGGTAATGTAATACAGATGTTTCAATCCAAACCATCTCTTACAGTTACATAACCCAATGGTAACTGAATTTTGAATGATGTCTTTCATTGCAAAATATATAAATATTCAAAGAATGATATAAATAGGCACAATATAATATCTGAGTAAATACAAATTAACATTAATTTCCCATAATAAATTAGAAAGAATGTAAATAAATTATGTCTGCTCATACTTAATGTGTGCATTTGAAAATATCAACAGAGATACTTAACAAATAATTAATTGATATTTAAACTGAACTGTTTTTGAAGCTTTGAAATGCAGCAACAACTTGATGAATTTACCCTGGTTTTGTGGGCTGAAATAAACAGTAGAAATACTAGGATTATTGGGCTAAGGCAGGTGTCAACACCTGTAAACTCTTGTTTTCCAGTTAGTTTGGTTAGTTTGGACAAGCTCAGGCTGAGATACGGCTGAATAAAAATGAGACAACACCTACCCAACACAGGCTGAAGATGACTTGGGCAAACCAGCTCAAAGTTTGTGTGAAATCAACTCTATTTCACTGCTTTCGGTTGTCTGACAGTGAGTAAAGAGTTTCAAAGATCGAATTCTAGTTTTGTACATCCAGTCTTCTCTGAATAACACCTAGGTGCATGGCTCTTCATTCAGCTGATCGGTGTGCTGTACTTTCCTGCGGTCCGAAGATGACCTTATAGCAACTTTATACAAGCAAAGGGGCAAACAATAAGTTTTATCTATTGATTTTTTTATTACTTATTGCACAAGATGCTCCAAGCCCCTTAAAAGAAAGTACAAAAGCCAAGGATTACCATCTGCAAAGTGAGCGGATCCTGGTTAAAGCGACTTGAAAGGTGCTGCAGTGTGGACATGATGTAATGCTGCAACAAGCCGCTGTCACATTATTGGAGTCCACTCCAGTTTTCATCAAAAAAAGCTAAAACCTGCTGCAAGAAATGCTCCTTATGACAGCTTGTTTTCTCTAACTTTTGTGAAAGATATTGCCGTTCATGCCATGACATATTGGAAACAAGGGAAACTGCATTGAAAGAATTGAAATGATCTGATCCTATTTGCCAAAACCAAACTGGCTATAATGAGTCTCTCTGTGCAGTGAGTGTGGTCAGTGGTCATATTCCCTCCTGACGCTCTTCTCTCTTTCCAAAACACTCTACCAAGTATATGACTGGTCTGATGCATTAACACCTTGTACATAAACCCTAAAAATCTAACGATATTTTGTTCTATTGGTGTAAACAACTTGTGAATAAAGTCTCATTGTCAATGCAGTAGCATAATGCATTATGCCTTTTGTTTTTTTTAACACTTGTGCTCGGGACATGATTATGCACATTTATTCCTAACATCTGGGTGGTGAACATTGTGTTGTTAGACTTTAAATTGTGCTCGATCCCAAGACAACATGGAGGCAAGAACAACATTTCTACATAAAAATCGAACATGTAAAAGTCCTGCATGAGATGTGTTATATAGGCAAGTACTAGCAGCACAATGTACTCAAACATTTACAACACTTTGGGGATTCAACACTTACAACCAACAACCAAAAAATTATTTCACTTCCAGTTCCTATTTATAGACATCAACAGTTTTTATAAATGTTTTGGGTTAAATACCTGAAATAGTCTGTGGTTTATTTAGGCAAAATAGAGTTTAACATTTTATTCTACATCATAAAATACATCAGTCAATAGTTTACTTGTGAATTTTAAAGCTTTTAAAATGAAGCCCATCCTTATTTTCACAAAGATTCACTTTGCTGTGAATTTAAGTCTGGACATCAAGGACCTTATTTTCCTCTCATCTGGTGAGCCAATCACAGAGCGAGGAGAGTGCAGCAAGACCAACATGGCGGCAGATGGTAATTTACCTTTTAGTGCAGCCTTAGAAAGTGTCTCAGTCATTTAGACTGCAAGTTTATTTAGAGGAATGAGCTTTATTTAATCGTCAATGTGATACGGTTGGCTATAAGCTACTTACAGACGCATTTGACATACATTCATAGTGTTGAATAAACAGCTCTGGGCTCTTATAAACCACACCTCCATGTTGGCTCCCTGAAACACAAAATCAGTTCCCAAGTTGGAAGCGTTGCGGTGACGTTGACATCATGTGACTGATGTAGTTCGGTTATACCCTCATATTAGCTTTGGAGTTCTGGCGATTCCATTTACGCTTCAAAAAGCACAATCGTGGTGTTATTTTCCTATTATGAATATTTACTTTCTGAACACAGGGAGTTTATTACCATTAACTGTCAAGCACAGATCTTAATTCTTTTAATAATTTAAAATAAAAAAATTCAATTTATTTATGTTTATTCCTTTTATAAAAGTCTGCACTACATTTTTACCTTCCTGACAGAAAAGGAGCAGTGAGAAGAAAAGTTCTAATAATTATCCTTCTCCTACATACACAATTAAACAGTAAAAATGAGCAAAAAGATGGTCAGCCATCATAAAAATAATTTGGAATTGCCTACACCAACACATTTTAAATACAACAAAACAAATCAAACAAGCAAAATGAGATATGTAAATAAATAAATGAAAATCAACAACAGTAAATCAAAATCTAATAAATAATCCATCAAACAGTGTTGACAAGCTTGGTTAAGTTGGTGAAGTTTCCAGCACATGAAGACAGATTTTTCTTTTATAGTTTTTTAATTTAACCTTTTAAATCATGTAGTTGAGAATTCCACATTTTTACCCCAACAACTGAAATGCATATTTGATTCAGAATAGTCAGAGAAACTTGATGTTAAAATCAAATCTTCTTCTGTTATTCTCATCTTCTGAAGTGAACAGAAATTGCTTTGCATGTTTTTTGGTAAAACTCTATTACTCTATTATCTCTGTAAATTTTAAGAAATCTGGTTTAATTGTTGTGTCAAAGGAGTTACTTGTAAGCAACTGGACTTCTTGTAGCTTGAAGACGTTTCACCTCCTATCCATAAGGCTTTATCAGTTCTGGCCTGATGCTGGAAACCAGGACCTTATATCTCTGGATCACCAGGTGAAACTGTAAACACACTCTCATAACAATGGTCACATAAGTCACACTTCAAGGTGTGAAGTGGAGTGAGAGTCATTGTGGTTAAATGATCCAGAGAATGAGTCCTGCTCTGATGGTGAAGAGCAGGTAAACTTCCTGGGATGAGATCTCAAAGCAGGATGGTATGTAGCAGACAGATTATGACGTAATACACCTCTGTTCAAAGTTGGTCTTTCTAAATGACATAGATGGCCTCCTTCACTCCCCTCTAAAACCACCTGTCCTCCTCTGTCTATATATATATATATATTTTGTATCTGGTATTTTAGCTGCTAGATTCTCCACTCTCTTCACCTGTTATGTTTTCGATTGCTGCTGGAAACAGGAGTCATCTCATTCAGTGCTATTACTATTGTCTTTACGCATGTTGGCACAGCAGCAGGTCCGATCAGTTCCACCAAAACATAAAATGTTTAAATACAGTTATCAGCTGTCGTTCCAACCACTGATTCAAAACCTGCTGATGACAACGGGTGCCATAATTTAAACGCTTTTCTGGGTTCAAAATGAAATGTCGAGTTTTTCAACACACAGGCCTACCACCATCCTGACATTAATATTCTAGCAGTGTCTTTTTAGATGAAGCCGAGTGGATGAATAGCTTTTTTAGAATGCTTATTCAGTCGAAACGGCAGCCTGGTATCGATTGTGGAGACAAAGCTCGCAGTACATAAGCCGGTGTTGCTGGCCAGCGGTGTTGACTTAGAGAGCAGGAAGAAGAGGAATCCATCGAGAGAGATGCTGCTTTCTTGGATGAGTCCTATGTGTAGATTTAGAGGGTGTGAGTGTGTTTTCACACTAAGCTGCAGCAACAGCAGCGTCCACCTCTCAGTATGCATGCACACAGACCCTGGCACCTGCCAGGGATAAAGAGCAATTATAAATGTTGCATGTGCATCGCCACGATGCCAAGCTCCACGTGACTCTCAGGGCTGAGAGCTGAAGTTTTTACATCACCTAAGACAGATGCTTTACCTGCTGATGTGGACGCATTCCTCTCCTCAGCTCCCACCCTATAAACAGTACCTTCTCTTTAGCCTTTCCAGCTTGCAGATTACTCATTTTTTAGCTTTTAGATACCTATTTAACTTCATGTTTTTTGTTGAACCTAATACTGACAAGCTGCTTTTGTTTGGAGTGTCGGTGCATTTGAGTCGACAACCTGTTGTCCAGTGATTATTTCACTTTTTACCTTTGTGACATGTACAGGAACTCAGAAAAACTCAAACTCAATTTACTAGAGCCAGGTGGTACGCCATTTCATACCAAATACTGGTGTGTTTTTATGATATGAGTTTTTCATATACCCCAATACCAGTGAGTATGAAGCATACAGAACATACACACATTGAGAACATAGAGTGGTAGAATATGGCACCATGAGTTATTGTCTAAGAGGGGGACTGTTTTACAGTGGAACTAAACAAGCTTCACAAGCCATGATGTCTAAATGTTGTAAAGTTGTAGCTGCAGGAGGCAACATGGGCGACTAGCTTCATCACCTCCACAAACATGTCCAGGAATATGAAAAAGCATAAAACTAGGATCCGCGTCCTCGTCCACATCTGCAGGTAGCATTAATCTTGTCACTGTAACACAAAACAAGACTCAGATGTCTGTCAAAGTCATTTGCTAAGGAGACTGCTAACGACAATTGTAAGTCAATTCACTGCAGTAACTATTCTTTAATTATTAGAGAATGGGGTTAACATCTAGTCATGCTCGAAAAAAAAATACAGTGTACTGTGTCACCGATATAATCTTTGAAAAATGCTGTGATACCAATTTTTGGTCATTACCGCACCATGTCATGAAACTCATTCAGCAAAAAAATGACCGTGAGAACACTCAGTGCAAGTGAAACGAGGAGAAAAAGACATAATTGCCTCGACTTGTTTTCCCTCTCATTACACATTGAGAGTCAATATTCGCATTTATTTTACATCTACCCTAGCATGCAGGGTTAACAGCGCCGCTGTTGTCAGTCTCCACACAGCTTCAAGTGAAATATTCTCAGTTATTCTCTCAGTAACTAATGAGGTTCCCTACAAATTGACAGAGACCTGTTTGCTGTGTTACTGCCATCTTCTAACGGGCTGATGTTATCCTTTCAAAAAATAGCACTATTTTCTTTTTCAGACAATTTAAAGTCTAGAACTTAAATATTTTCAAAGGGAAGTTGTATATGTTAAAAAAAAAACACCCTAGGGAGTTTATGTCGATTATGAGTCCCACAGACAGAACAAGTTTGTATCAATGTCAAAAGCTTTAAAAGCTTGTGTACAGAAAGTTTAAATAATTTAATCAAATATATAGACCTAAAGGATGAATTTGAGCAACGAATTCTAAGATAGCTAAGTACATATGTATGGAAAAAATGTGTGACTTGTGGATTGAGGCTTTACAGTGAAGTGCGTGAGTGGAGGACACAATCTGCGAAAGGACCAGACAGATGGGACAACGGCACTTTGCTGGTTTTAATTTTATTCGCATACAGATTTTTCTCAGCTTGTTGCTGGAATTAGATTCCTGCTGTCGAGGAGACAGACGCTGACGTCTAAACCGATGGTGTGAAATTCGGAAGGTTGTTTTGCTGGCACGAAATTTCTGCCGGACAAAGGTGAATCAGGACAGTTTAAATTAGGGATGCACCGATGTGAAAATTTCGGCCGATATCGATATCCGATATACATATCGGCAGTCACTGCCGATATCGATATTTGCCGATATCGATATATGTAGAGAAAAAAAAGTTTTCTGTAGTGTCACAAATTTAGTACAGACCAGAAAAAACACTGTACATTTGAAAAGCACAACAGTGCTGTTTATTTAAAGGAAGGCTCACTGTAAAACTGTCATGTGGTTAGAGGAAGTACGGCGGAGCAGGGGCAGGGGCTGTTTTTATTTCGGCCCTTCAACCGACTCTCAGAATCTCAGAGAGACATGAATTATTGAAATGAAAATAACAAATTCTTTAATTGGTATCACTCCTCAGATCTTTTTTCATTATGGTCTCATCCAGGTGGATTACTGGCGTCCATGACGGCCGCTTCTCCCATCAGCCCTGGCTCATCCCCGCGACCCCCGCTCGCCCGATGCATCATTTTCATCGGTTTTGCACGTGCGGTGACCCCAATATCACCCGCCGTCACTCATCATTAGCGTGTTTATAGGCATGCGGCCCTCACGGGAATTTAACCATTTACATAGAAAAATTGCTTTTCTTCACGCAATGAGAAAGGGTTGTTTTGCATAATTACAAATGATGCTGTGGGAGATAGATATGATGGGTGTAGGTGGACATGAAGGAGGACTCTGGTCACCTTGTCCTTATATTGTGTGTGTTTGCGTGTTTAAGTAGGTTGTCAAGATAAAGCTTAACTGCTTTTTTTTTTCCAATCTGTTTTCTTGTGTGTGTTTTTTCATAAATGCACAAAAGAAGAATGTCCTTCAAATCCTTTTATAACACATCCTTGGTTATATTGTTCATTTATTTAACTGTAACTGCCAACAAATACATAATGGTTGTGTTTACACATTAGTCAGGCAGAAGGTCTTTGTGAAGTTTTTGCTTCTGCTTTCTGTCCACTTGATGAATGGTGGTATATTCTTCTACCTTCTTTTCACCTCTTTAGTTTTACAGAGGTTATTTTAGCTAGGTGTTAACTTTCTCTGCTACCTGTAACTGAGCTGATGAGAGTGCTGGCTGCTGAACCCAATCAGTAAACATGTGAACTAAAAAGCTACCAGAATAACTGTCTGTGGCGTATGATTCTCTTCACAGTACATGAGTAAAATATTTAAGATTTTCATCACCCAGCAGAGGGAAAACATTGAGAAAACATCACAGTATATGATTTCATGCAGAGGAATTTAAAGCAACTTGTACAGCAAGCGAGACAGTCCAGCGAGTGTAAATCAGCTCTTTGCTCACATCTAAGAAGAGAGCCCGGTCCTCTTCAGGCCAAATGAAAATTTGATGCTCGATGTCATTATAAAGCAGCTTCAGAGTGACGCTGCAGCTCTAAAATTGCAGACATCCGCCCGGCTTGCGGGACATGGAGGATATATTATGGAACAACGGAGTGAAACAAGCTTAGCAGCAGCACTAATCAGTCCCCAGGAGACAGGGCTGAGCAGAACTGAGTTTAACATGCACAGGTTTCAGGTTGGAGTTTCGCTAATATGCACAGCAGCAACTGCTGCCGCAGCAGCGGGAGCCGTCCCTGCTTTCTGGGATCCAGATTACAAACCACGGACACATGAAAAACAAGAAAATATATGAAAAACTGGAAATGCAACTTTGGTCCATGGCAACTTGGGCCTGTAACTACACATGAAATAGAAAATTGTTTTTATGTCATGGGATCGATTCAAGCACAGTAATATTATGACCACAAATGTCATCTGGATGCTGGATCCAGCTTTATTTTTACTTACCGACATGTGATTCAGCTGACGCGGTCGAAAACTTGCTGTTTTCTCACAGTAAGAAGGTCACAGGTTCAAGTCCTTGGTCTGGAACTTTTTTGTATGGAGTTTCATGTTCTCTCAGTCTCCTGCGGGTTCTCTCCAGGTTCTCCAGCTTCTCCCACAGTCCAAAAACATGCAGAGATTGATTGGAGATAGGCTGGTACCTGTCTGGGGTTTATCCTGCCTCTCACCTATAAAGCAGTGGGATTGATTTCAGCAGACACCTGAGACCCTAATGAGGAATACGCTGGTATAGAAAATGACCGACATGCGAGTCTTCTACTTAGTCTCTACCAAAGAGGTTATATTTTAGCCAGACTGACAAATAAACACTTGTGTGTCTCTTTGCTAGCAAGGTAGCTCAAAACATTTTTGCCAGGATTTTGTCAAATTGTCAACACTGAAAATCACATGAGCTTGATGATTGGTGTCAATCTCTTCTGATTAGTCAACACAAACCGGTAATTCAGATTATCAGACCAGACACTGACAGCATTTTCATTATAGAATCAGTGTGGAATCAAGTGTGGTTCAGTTTCTCTGCTGTCCACTCACAGCTAAAGAAAACAATCTGACAGCTGTCAACTTACCCTAACATGCACAGAAGCATTTCTTTTTTGGAAATCCAGTTTGCACAAAGATGATATTATATCCATGCAGTTTTCCTTTCCTAACATCTCATACACATCTGCTCCACATAGCATATCTATAGTAGTTTGTCCCACAACTCCAAACAATCAAACATCTTGGCCAAACAATCATCTGTGGATTTCTAAATGCAAAATTGTTCGAGAATAAGAATTAACAAAGCTACACCTCTGATAATAATTCCGAAACACACAAGTCTTTCTGCCTTCACGTCCGAGTGATGAACCAACTTCTGCACATCACCACCACAATAAGAAGCTCCACAATGAAGACTTTGGATTGGTTCTGCAATGCAGTTTTTTTTTCTCAAAATGTTTCCATCCCTTTTTAGCAACAATACCTGAGGAAAAACTTTCAGTCTGTAAACAAAGTGTTTAGAGTGTGTAGAGACTGATTCCTGAGTCTAATATAGAACATATGTTCTTGGATTGTAGTCACTAAAAAGATTTTGTTATATCCATAGTTCAGATGTTTTTACACACAAGAAAAAGTCACATGTAGCTGAAGTTTGACTTTGACATCAACCTATGGTGGTTTGCTGTAGGATAATAAAATAATTAAGAATAGATAAAGGATGCACTTGGTTATATATATCGAAAAAGACAACTCAGAACCCTAACCCTAAATGTACTTATTCATCGCTTTGAGCAAAAACTTCCTCCTCTATCTGTCTCGCTGACGTCGGCGGTGAGGAGAGGAGCCCCAAGCCTGCGAAAAAAAAAAAAAAGACTTAGAGTGATAACAGAGCCGGAGATAAAGCGGGACAGAGAAAACACACACACAACGAGCGGCAGAGTGTTCAGACTGACGTAATCGAGAGCTATTAGAGACTGTGTAGAGACATAGTCTCTCTCACATGAGTCTGCCTGCACTCCCAGGGAACCGAAGGACGGCAACAGGTATTTTTGACCTGAGCAATTTTTCAAGATACGAGCTGTATTGTATTTTGAACAGTTGAGTTTCTAGGAGGCAATTTTGTGTGACGCAGCTTTTTTTTAATCCCTCCAGCAGTTGTACACAGATTGTGAATGGTAAATGGAAAAGAGAAAAACAAGCGTTATTACTGTGACCTTCTGCAGTTTAGGCTATGGTTAATAAGAATAATATGTTTGAGGCTAATTAGGTTTAAGATAAGAATTTGCCTTTTATGTGTCTTCATCATGCCATCTATGGAAGCAAATGTTGTTTGCTAATGCAATATAAAGTTATAGGCGGCTGAATCTCTTCAAAGCTTGGCACCTTGTTATAAAACTGTTATATGTAGGATGGAATACAAACTGTTTTTGTGTCTCCAACAGTCTGTAAAAAAACTCACTCACTCAAGAATTCATCATAAGCCTCCTTTTACACTCACTATGTTTCTCAGATCCAGATGAAATCCAACTTACACGTATGAGAGGGGACCATATATGGGACCAAATTTTGCAAAAAATATAGTAACAAATGGCAAGAGACAAAAATGGATTCTTATATGTCATCTGTCAGGATCTCACAAAGCTTGGACTCAAATGCAGATCTTCAGTTCTCTCATTACTAAAAAAAACTCTAAAAGACTCAAAAACAGGCTATAAACAACAAACCAGCAGCAGAATCCACAACACCAGTCAACAAAAAAAAAAAAAACAGAATCCTAGACCGAACAGAAGAAGTGGTGGGGTTTAAACCGTTGCCAGACTAAACAGGTGAAAGTCCAGTGGGGGTGCTCAGGCCACCCTAGGAACCTGACAGTACCCCCCCCCCCCTCTACCAGAGGGGGAGGCTTGGGGGCAGGGTGCACAATCAGAGGGAGTTTGGGCCCAGAGGCAGGCGCGTCGGCTGAGGCGGGCTCAGCGGCGGGTTTGGGCTCAGGCTCAGGTCCAGATACAGGGGCCGGTTCGGGCTCAGGTCCAGATACAGGGGCTGTAACTTGGACAAGGTTCTGCGCTTTGCCCAGGGATGGTGCTCTGGGCAGACACCATCGAGAGGACAGGAGCGGGGACAGGAGCAAGAGCGTGGCTCTGGGACTGGGCGAAGTGGTGGTCCATGGGCTGGTTCAGCGGGTTGGGTGGGCTGCCTAGATGGAGCCGATGTGGAGGTTTCCAAGGCCAGTTGGAGGTCCCAGATACTCTCCTGTAGTGCATCAAGCCGGGCCTGCCTGCTGCTGGCCGAGCAGCGCTTCCCTGTGCTCTAGGCAGGTTCGGAGGAGATTTATCCAGAGACTCATGATTTTTATCACTCGGGAAGGAAAAAGAAAAAGTAAATCAAGCTGTTGGTGTGATTACATCCAGATTGCACCAAAAAGTCTCTAAGGACTCTCCAGCTGAGTCAGAATGCAGCTGCACGTCTACTAACTGGTACTAGAAGAAGGGAACATATATATATATATATATATATATATATATATATTAACCGCTCTACACTGGTTCCCTGTGAAATCTCCTTTAGAATTCAAAATCCTGCTACTCACCTATAAAGCGCTTACCTTAGGAATCTTTTAGTCCCATATCACCCATCAAGAGGATTACGTTCCCAATATGCAGGCTTATTGAAGGTCTCCAAAATTTCTAAAATTAAAACAGGAGGCAGAGCCTTCAACTTCCAGACTCCTCTCCTGTGGAATTGTCTTCCAGTCTCAGTCCGGGGGGCAGACACCCTTCCTATATTTAAGAATAGGTTAAAAACTTTCCTGTTCGAAGAAGCATATAGTTAGAGCTGGCCCTGGCTGGCCTAGTCATAGTTATGCTGCAATAGGTTAGTATGCCGGGTCCTCATGAGATGCTCTGAACTTCTTTTTCTACTGATGATCCACTACTCTACTTTTAAATCTGCTGTGTTCCCGGAGTCCTGTTCTGTGTTTTCTCTTTCACAGAGCATGCTGCAGTGCAGCCACTGAAGGATCTATGGATGTTGAAGGGTCTGATGCTGTCCTGGTTCACCTGGAAGCTGTGATGGATCCTGCTCCCCATCCTCCACTTACACCCAATTCATTACATTTCTGTTTCTCTGTTTGTAAAGTCCAAATTTCTCTGTAATGTTTCCACCTGCACACATCATCTACTGCACGCCTGTCCATCCTGGAAGAGGGATCACTCCTCTGTTACTCTTCCTGAGGGTTCTTCTGTTTTTTTTTCCCCCGTTAAAGGTTTTTTTTTTAGGGAGTTTTACCTTGTACTATGTAAGGGTCTAAGGACAGGAGATGTTGTGTTGCTTTTGTACAAACTGTAAAGCCCGTTGGGGCAAATCTGTGATTTGAGATTCTGGGCTATACAAATAAATTGAATTGAATTGAATTGAAATTGGATTAGTGAGAGACTAAAGTGACTAAACGATTTATAATGACAATTTCTCAGAAGATTTGGGTTTAAATTCAGACGTTACTTAATTTCTGTTGATCACAGAAGACAGTGAATGATTATTTACTGTCAGTGCTTTACTTGGAAAGAGTAGAGTAAATATTTCTGTCTTGGAGAAACGACTTTTAAATCCTTTGGAGGGATCTCAACGTCCTGTGGTGCATTTGAGAGGTTTGGCCCAAGTTAAATAAATAAAAAAAACATACATATTTAATCATATTCTGAGCACATTATTACATAACAGCACTGTTTTGTCCCTGATATTAAACATTTTGAACACGGCCCAAATTTATTTTCCATAGATGCTCCCCCTCCTGCTTTGTGTATTTCTCTGGAGACTGAGGGACATTTTTTGACGAAGCATGATAATTAAATACATTTATACAATTTACACAATAAAATTTCTCTAGGAAGGGTGTGCACTACATCCGGTCTGACTGTTGCACTATAAAATGAGAACAGACATGGAAACCTGTTGGAAACTTGTCACCTTCCTTCAAGCCACTAGAAAAGACTTTCATCAGACAGCGAGGCAGCTCTTTGATGAAGAATGACCCATGGTGTCTTATGAAGGGAATGATTTGCTTGTTCTGTAATTCAAGTTTGAAGTGTGAGGGGTGTTCTGACCTTGCAAAGAGTGCAGCGAAGGAATTTAGCTTCACATGGTCATACAGAACCTAAGTACTTCCCCTCCCGGTGGGCCCCACGGGAACTCATTTCAGAAAAATATGTATAGCAGTGTTGACTGTTGAATTGTGTCATGAATTACACATGCAATTTTTGTCATTTCAAAAGACTATTTTGAAAGTCAAGAAAGTTGTAGTTTGTCATAAAAATGTACACACCTGAAAGCAAACGGTAACCGATAATTATGTAACAAACCACAGTATTCACCTTATTTTTTTAACGGGGAACTAAATCATTGGTCAACCAACATTTTTGAAATGTGACGGCATGACTGGCCTAACTAACTATAAATGTCTCTATCACACTCTCCTGCTCCAAATGAACTTTTTCGATTTGTACCAGTTATTATAGAAGCCACTAACTGAACAAATAATTTTACTTTTCCTTGAAGCCATTGCCAATAGCTAAGGTCCAAGGCCTTGATCTGGACCCTTTCTGTGTATTTTCTTCCTGTGTCTGTGTGGGTTCTCTCTGGGTTCTCCTGCTTACTTATCCACAATCCAAAAACATAATCCAATAAACCTAATCCAATGTTAGGAGTCATCAAATGTAGAATTACAATATGGTGAATTCAAAGTGCAGTGTGTGAGCTTTAGTGGTATTTACCTAAACATTTGGACAGAAATGGAATGTGATCTAAATATAGTGGCACAGTGAGTAGCTCCGTTCTCTCACAGCAAGAAGGTCTCAGGTTCAAGTCCTTGGTCTGGGACCTTCTTGAGTGGAGTTTCATGTTCTCTCTGTGTCTGTGTGGGTTTTTTCCAGGTTCTCCAGCTTCCTCCACAGTCCAAAAACATGCTGAGACTATAATTTGTCTGTAGCTATAAGTGTGAGTGAATGGTGTGTGTACTTCAATGATAGGCTGCTACCTGTCTAGGATGTATCCTGCCTCTCATCTGTACTGTGCTAGGATTGGCTCCAGCAGACCACTGTGAAACTAATAAGGAATAAGCAGGTACAGAAATTGACTGTTTTGCTATATTGACAACTGATTTAATCAAGATTGCTAGTAAAATATTAGGATAGTACCTTTGAGGAAATTTTCCTAATTTTCCTAAGCCTGAATTTATTTATAATTTATATTTATAAGTAATGTTAAATTGTTGTCAACCATATGGGGAACACAAAGAAAATAAGCCACAATCAGATTCAACCTGACTAAACTGTGAAGGTCTGATTGTTCACTGATGTATGTATATCTAAATGGTGAATGTGATCAGTCATTTCTGCCTCTTTGGATTATAAGCAGAAAGCTATAGACTGGCTCCTGCTTCAGTGTTTGCTAAGAATAAATGTCCTTATATACCAAATCTGTTGCTATTATTTGCCAATGGCTAAGATGCTGTCCAAAACAATGAGTTTATTTACACAGTGGAATGACTATCAGTCCTGTCCAAATAGGCACTGCCTTTGGAAACCCTGTACAATCAGCTTTAGAAAATTCTGTACTTCATTATGAACAGGCCAATAAAGAAAATTTTAATTAGAAACAGAGATGACAGAGAGAGAATGATGGAGCATCGTCGACAGAAAGTGATTGAGAGAGAGAGAGAGTGATCGAGGGACCAGTCATCATCATTTCAGATTCGCTCCTCCATGAGGAAACCAACCAACCATAATGCATCACTTGTCTCCTAGCAACAGCCAGGATCTTAGCAACAGGGTCTATAGCAACAGCAACAAACTGCTGTCTCCTCGCCTGCCGGCCAATGGGAGAGCAGTTTCTCTGACGCCAGGTAGCCAATCAGGTGATGCGGTACAACCCAGAGAGTGAAGTGGGTGTGTTTCGTTCGTCGCACAGCTGATTGGGCACACACACACACACACAAGTGTGCGCACACTCACACACACACACACACACATACACACACACACACACACACACTATGTGTGTACTCACACTATGTTCAGTACTCACACTATGTTCATTGAAATTACTATTACTTTGTGTTGCTGTAATGAAATAGTATGACTAATATATGTTGTAAGAAAATCAATAAATCAAACGTTATTTATAATATGCAAAATTGCAATTTAAGGTGCTTGATAATACAATAAAATTACAATAACGCAGTGAAAATAAACAGTAAATGAGAGGCAATAGAATAGAGACATGTTGCTCCGCCATGTTTGTTCAATCACCAAGAAGGGATAGATTGACTTTGGAGAAGTTCTTAAAAAATATAGTCACATCCCACCTAATTCAAAACCATTTAAAGCAGACAACCAGGTTGTGAGTGATTCACAATGACAATGAAGTGATACGAACTAGATAGAAAATGACCTGTCTTCAATGTTGGTGTATTTTACTTGAATGCATTGAGTTTTGATTATTTATTTAGAATTTTTTCATAGTGATCGGTTATATTGTCTCTTTTGGAGGCTATACTTCAAGGTTTTACTGTTTTTGAGTAAAAGCTTTCAACAGATTAACTTCATTTTCCTTCAAGTTTATATTTTAAAGCCACTTAATTACACTCCACTGTCCATCTCATACAACTACTGGATGGTTTTAGTGTGGTCAAAGGAGTGCCCATCCTCCATATACATCCCTTGAACACAGCACCCCAAAGACAAGACAAAAAGTAATAAAGCTATTATCGGCCCTCCACTCTGAGGAGACTATACAAACCCCAGGGCAACAGGCAAGAAAGGAAAGAAAATAAAAAGCTCCATCTTTAACTTTAAATGAGCTGTAATGGTGTCTGGGGAACTTTTTCCAGATCCAATATGGCCCCGCTTCCTGTAGACACACGGGGGCTTTTCAATTCCTGAAGCCAAAGGTATGAGTGTTATCTGGAGATTCCATTCCCAGGGCTTAAATGGAGAAATGAAAAGTGAGGCTTGCCTTTTTCACCTGCCTTTTTGTGAGCTTGATGCGGCTCATTCTTCATTTGGTGCCAGGCAATCTTTAACCTGAGAGAGGAGGAGGAGGACGGGAGCCTCGTTCAAGATGGTCTTCCAATGTTGGGATCAGCAGAGGCTATGTGTGATATGATTTGTTGTGTTCCTTCAGGTGATGAGCGAATCAGTCCTCTTGTGCTGTTGGTGCCACTGAAATGTCTGAGAGAAACTATTATAATTACAAAGCACAAAATTTGACTCTGCATCACCGTAGAGCTACATAAAGGTGAGTGTATCACCCACAACTCTAAAGTAATTAAAGGGAACTCGCTGTTGACATGACATGCAATCATCCAGGAACACATTTGGACTTTTGGATATTTAATTTAATTTATTATTTAAATTTTTTGTCCCCTTTTTAATCTGAATTTTAGAACGATGCAGACGGAGGAGTAAGCACTTCCTGCAGTTCAGTCTGGGAGCAGTTCAGAGCAGAACACAGCTCTTCCATGCTGGGTGGGACCAGTTGAAGTTCTTGGATGCTTCCTGATGGAAGTATTCCAGTCACGTCCAACAGAAGGAAAACCTGGGGGCAGCCCAACAACACGCTGCAGTGCTTACATGTCCCATCTGACCTGAGAATGCTGCAGGATCCCCAGGGAGCAGCGGGAGGACGGGTCAGGGAAGAGATACATCTGGGCTACCTGGCTCTGTGGACTCAGACCTTGAATACATGGGTAATGCTAACGCTGCTAGAAATGCTGTCGCTCAGTCCACATCATTTCAGCTTAAGCTCCTCTCCACTCAGAAGAAGTGTGGGCGGTGAGATCCAGCTACATAAATCCAATTTATAAAAGTTGACATGTTGTCAAAATTTGTGTTGCTTGGTGGCTGGATGTGAGCCCAAATAAAGAGCAGACCTGTGAGAAGACACCAAACTTCCTGTCTTGCTCTCTCTTTCCTCTCCCACTCATCCTCACTGAGTTCCTCTCCACCTTTTTACAACATATGTCCCCTCCCCATCTCACACCTCTCCATCCTTTTTCTTTTCTGTTCCTAACTGTGTCTATCTTCCCGTCGCACCCATCCGGCCTCTCCCTCTGACTCCCATTCTCTCTGCTTCCTTTATTCAGTCCAATTTCAATTACATTTCCTTTATTGGCATGAATGTTGGATGAGCAGTGCTGCCAAATCAGGTGAAAATCAGTAATACAAAATATGTACAGTATATCATAACAATAAATGTCTCTCTCGCCCACTTTCTCCCTTTTGTCAGTACTTGTCATATTTCCTGCCTTCCTCTATCGCTCTCACTGTCTCTCTCTCTCTCTCTCTCTCTCACACACACACACACAAACACACACACTGCTTCCCAGCTCTCTCTGGATTTTGTTCCTCCATCACTGCTCAGATTAATCAGCAGCTTCCTGCCAGTGTCTGTTTGAGAGTTTTCCCCAAGTTGGCCAACCTCCAAATCAGACATCAGCTCACTGCTCTCTCTCTCTCTCTCTCTCTCCCTCTCTCTCTTCACTTAGTGCAATTCTTGATAAACCGATGAGTTCCTTAGTCTATAAAATGACAGAACATACTTTAGAATGTCTATCACAGCATCCTGAAGCCCAAGCTGATGTCAACAAGTTGCCTGTTTTGATAAACCACAGTCAAAGAAAATTTTATAAAAATAATTATAACAGACTGAGATATACAACATACAGTGGGGAAAATAAGTATTTGAACACCCTGCTATTTTGCTATTTCTCCCACTTAGAAATCATGGAGGGGTCTGAAATTTTCATCGTAGGTGCATGTCCACTGTGAGAAAGATAAATAATAAAAAAAATCCAGAAATCACAATGCATGATTTTTTAATGATTTATTTGTGTGATATAGCGGCAAATAAGTATTTGAACACCTGAGAAAATGAAGGTTAATATTTGGTACAGTAGCCTTTGTTTGCTATTACAGAGGTCAAACCTTTCCTGTAGTTTTTCACCAGGTTTGCACATACTGCAGGAAGGATCCTGGCCCACTCCTCCACACAGATCTTCTCTAGATCAGTCAGGTTTCTGGGCTGTCGCTGAGAAACACAGAGTTTGAGCTCCTTCCAAAGATTTTCGATTGGGTTCAGGTCTGGAGACTGGCTGGGCCATGCTAGAACCTTGATATGCTTCTTACGGAGCCAGTCCTTGGTTTTCCTGGCTGTGTGCTTTGGGTCGTTGTCGTGTTGGAAGACCCAGCCACGACCCATTTTCAATGCTCTGACTGAGGGAAGGAGGTTATTTCCCAAAATCTCACAATACACGGCCACAGTCATCCTCTCCTTAATGCAGTGCACTCGTCCTGTCCCATGTACAGAAAAACACCCCCAAAGCATGATGCTACCACCCCCATGCTTCACAGTAGGGATGGTGTTCTTCCGATTGTACTCTTCATTCTTCTTCCTCCAAACTTGCTTAGTGGAATTATGACCAAAAAGTTCTATTTTGGTCTCATCTGACCACAAAACTTTCTCCCTCTCTCTCTCTCGATGACTCCTCTGTATCATCCAAATGGTCATATGCAAACTTAAGACGGGCCTTGACATGTGCTGATTTAAGCAGGGGAACCTTGCGTGCCATGCATGATTTCAAATCATGACGTCTTAGTGTATTACCTACAGTAACCTTGGAAACGTTTGTCCCAGTTCTTTTCAAGTCATTGACCAACTCCTGTCGTGTAGTTCCGGGCTGATTCCTCATCTTTCTTAGAATCATTGAGACCCCACAAGGTGATATCTTGCATGGGGCTCCACTCCGATTGAGATTGACCTTCATGTTTATCTTCTTTCATTTTCTAATGATTGCTCCAACAGTGGACCTTTTTTCACCAAGCTGCTTGGCAATTGCTCCGTAGCCCTTTCCAGCCTTGTGGAGGTGTACAATTTTCTCTCTTGTGTCGTTGGACAGCTCTTTGGTCTTTGCCATGTTACAAGTTAAAGTCTTGCTGATTGTATGGGGTGGACAGGTGTCTTTATGCAGCTAACGACTTCAAACAGGTGCATCTGATTAAGGATGATACATGGAGTGCAGGTGGACTTCTAATGGGCGGACTAACAGGTCCTTCAGGGTCAGAATTCTAGATGACACACAGGTGTTCAAATACTTATTTGCCGCTATATCACACAAATAAATCATTAAAAAATCATGCATTGTGATTTCTGGATTTTTCTTTTTAGTTTATCTCTCTCACAGTGGACATGCACCTCCGATGAAAATTTCAGACCCCTCCATGATTTCTAAGTGGGAGAAATAGCAAAATAGCAGGGTGTTCAAATACTTATTTTCCCCACTGTATTTTGTATATCTCAGTCTGTTATAATTTTTTTTATAAAATTTTCTTTGACTGTGGTTTATCAAAACAGGCAACTTGTTGACATCAGCTTGGGCTTCAGGATGCTGTGATAGACATTCTGAAGTATGTTCTGTCATTTTATAGACTAAGGAACTCATCGGTTTATCAAGAATTGCACTAAGTGAAGAGAGAGAGGGAGAGAGAGAGAGAGAGCAGTGAGCTGATGTCTGATTTGGAGGTTGGCCAACTTGGGGAAAACTCTCAAACAGACACTGGCAGGAAGCTGCTGATTAATCTGAGCAGTGATGGAGGAACAAAATCCAGAGAGAGCTGGGAAGCAGTGTGTGTGTGTGTTTGTGTGTGTGTGTGTGAGAGAGAGAGAGAGAGAGAGAGAGAGAGAGAGAGAGAGAGAGACAGTGAGAGCGATAGAGGAAGGCAGGAAATATGACAAGTACTGACAAAAGGGAGAAAGAGGGCGAGAGAGCCATTTATTGTTATGTTATACTGTACATATTTTGTATTACTGATTTTCACCTGATTTGGCAGCACTGCTCATCCAACATTCATGCCAATAAAGGAAATGTAATTGAAATTGGACTGAATAAAGGAAGCAGAGAGAATGGGAGTCAGAGGGAGAGGCCGGATGGGTGCGACGGAAAGATAGACACAGTTAGGAACAGAAAAGAAAAAGGATGGAGAGGTGTGAGATGGGGAGGGGACATATGTTGTAAAAAGGTGGAGAGGAACTCAGTGAGGATGAGTGGGAGAGGAAAGAGAGAGCAAGACAGGAAGTTTGGTGTCTTCTCACAGGTCTGCTCTTTATTTGGGCTCACATCCAGCCACCAAGCAACACAAATTTTGACAACATGTCAACTTTTATAAATTGGATTTGTGTAGCTGGATCTCACCGCCCACACTTCTTCTGAGTGGAGAGGAGCTTAAGCTGAAATGATGTGGACTGAGCGACAGCATTTCTAGCAGTGTTAGCATTACCCATGTATTCAAGGTCTGAGTCCACAGAGCCAGGTAGCCCAAATGTATCTCTTCCCTGACCCGTCCTCCCGCTGTTCAAATACTTATTTTCCCCACTGTAGTTGTAGTCAATGTAACTGAAATGAATAACAAACTGGAATTTTTTTTACAAGTAAACCATTTCCCTGTGGTTTTGGCACTGTGAGCAGTTGCCAGGCCGTGCTGAAAATGAAATCTTCATCTCCATAAAGCTTTTCAGCAGCAGGAAGCATGAACTGCTCAAAAATTTCCTGATAGCTAGCTGCATTGACCCTGCCCTTGATAAAACACAATGGACCAACACTAGCAGGTGACATGGCACCCCAGACAATCACTGACACTTGACACTGGACTTCAGGCATTTTAGCATTTCCTTCTCCTCAGTTTTCCTCCAGACTCAGGCACCTTGATTTCATGCAGACTGCTTTCATCCAAAAATAGTACTTTGGACCACTGAGCAACCAGTGTTGCTTCTCTGTAGCCCAGGTAAGGCACTTCTGCCACTGTTTCTGATTCAAAATCCTGCACACACCTGTGCACAGTGGCTCTGGATGCTTCTACTTCAGACTCAGTCCACTCCTTCCGCAGGTCCTCAAAAGTCTGGAATCAGCCCGTGTCCACAATCTTCCTTAGGGTCCGGTCACGTCCTCTCGTTGTGCAGTGCTAGCGTTTTCTGCCATACTTTTTCCTTCCCAAAGACTTCCCACTGAGGTGCCTTGATACAGCACTCTGGGAACAGCCTATTCGTTCAGAAATTTCTTTCTGTGTCTTACTCTCTGGCTTGAAGGTGTCAATGGTGGCCTTCTGGAGAGCAGTCAGGTCGGCAGTCTTATCCATGATTGCGGTTTTGAGTAATGAGCCAGGCTGGAAGTTTTTAAAAGCCTCAGGAATCTTTTGCAGGTGTTTAGAGTTAACTCGTAGATTCAGATGATTAGGTTCATAGCTCGTTTAGAGCACATTTCATGATATGCTAATTTTTTTGAGATAGGAATTCTGAGTTTTCATGAGCTATATGCCAAAATCATCAGTATTAAGACAATAAAAGACCTTAAACATTTCAGTTGGTGTGTAATGAATCTAAAATATCTGAAAGTTTTTTTTATCATTTTTATCATTACATTATGGAAAAGAAGAACTTTATCAGAACATGCATATAAGGACCTGTACATGTGGATAAAATTAAACAGAACCGGGTACTCATTAAAGCAGGGGTGTCCAATCCTGGTCCTGGAGGGCCAGTGTGGGTCGACCAAGACTTGTCATTCTCTGCCCACATTAAACATATTTCTAGGACTGCCTTCATTCACCTACGCAACATAGCAAAGGTCAGACACTTCCTGTCTCTGAAAGATGCGGAAAAACTTATCCATGCATTTATTACTTCCAGGCTTGACTACTGCAACTCTTTACTGTCGGGTTGCACCATAAAGTCTCTAAGGACTCTCCAGCTGATCCAGAATGCAGCTGCTCGTTTATTAACTGGCACTAGAAGAAGAGAGCATATCTCACCTGTATTAGCCGCTCTACACTGGCTTCCTGTAAAATCTCGTATAGAATTCAAAATCCTGCTCCTCACCTATAAAGCACTCAACGATCAGGCACCATCCTACCTTAGGGATCTCTTAGTCCCATATTGCCCATCAAGAACATTACGCTCCCAATATGCAGGCTTATTTGAGGTTCCCAGAATTTCTAAAATTAAAACAGGAGGCAGAGCCTTCAACTTCCAGGCTCCTCTCCTGTGGAACCGTCTTCCAGTCTCAGTCCGGGGGGCAGACACCCTTCCTATATTCAAGAATAGGTTAAAAACTTTCCTGTTCGATGAAGCGTATAGTTAGGGCCGGCCCTGGCTGGCCTAGTTATAGTTTGCTGCGATAGGTTAGTCTGCCGGGTCCTCATGAGATGCCCTGGGCTTCTTTTTCTTCTTCTATCTGTGATACTGTTGTACCACTACTGTACTTTCAAATCTGCTGTGGTTCCGGAGTCCTGCCCTGTGTTTTCTCTTTCACAGAGCATGCTGCAGTGCAGCCACTGAGGGATCTACGGATGTTGGAGGGTCTGAGGCTGCCTTGGTGAAACCTGAAAGCTATGATGGATCCTGCTCCTCATCCTCCACTTCTACCAACATTCATTACATTTCTGTTTGTTTGTAATATTCAAATTTCTCTGTAATGTTCTCCACCTGAACACATCATCTACTGCACGCCTGTCAGTCCTGGAAGAGGGATTCCTCTTCTGTTACTCTTCCTGAGGGTTCTTCCGTTTTTCTCCCTGTTAAAGGGTTTTTTTAGGGAGTTTTACCTTGTACGATGTGAGGGTCTAAGGACAGGTGATGTTGTGTTGCTTTTGTACGCAATGTAAAGCCCTTTGGGGCAAATCTGATTTGTGATTCTGGGCTATACAAATAAATTGAATTGAATTGAATTGTGGGTCCAGGTTTTTGTTCCAACCAGGCCTTAACACACCTGATTCTACTAATTAACCACTTCCTAATGACCTTCGTTAGTTTTCTCTCCATCAGCTGCAGTGACTACACTTTTCTGATGTAAAATCCCATATCAGACACAAATTATTACATTAAGCATGTTGTTTTTATGTCTGAAAACATGCCTTGAGGCAAATGTTTCACCTGCAAAAGAAAAAAGAATCACTTTGAGCTTTAAACAAACACATTTTCTAGTTTGATTTCCTCCTCTACCTTTTTCTTCCTCTTTTTCATAACCTTAGCTGCTCACACAATTTATTACTACTCTGACTCCTGCTCCCACCTCTAAGTTAATATTTCCCCAATTCTCCTTCATCCTCAGCCTCTCTCTCTCTCTCTCTCTCTCTCTCTCTCTCTCTCTCCGTCCCTCTCTCTCCCCTTATTTAATTTGGCATCACATTAAGGCTCCGGAGGAGAAAGATAATTACACAGCACTTTGAATTAAGAGTTGCGATACAGTTTAGTAACATATTGCCTCATTTCTCACTGTAGACTGATGCTACGGTGACTTTTTTTTCACAGTTCCTTTGCAGGTACCAAAGGTGTCATATTCAGTGAGATCTTTCATATGAGTTTGATTTTATTTTAACTTCATATCATCTTCCCTTAACGCCACCATGACAGGGGAGGAAGAGAGGAAGTGATTCATTCTAAAATGCAATATCATATGGATTAATTATAGAAAAATTTGATATTTCTCACTCAGCTGCATGACATTAACAGGGCCCTATGACCCCAGCTCAAGGAGGGGCAGAGACATCAGAACAGAGTGGGTGTGTCAGTAGGAGGGGGCAGAAACAGGGTTTTTTTTAGTGAGTGTGTGAGGAGGCCGACTGCACTGCTGCTACAGGTCTGACTATGTACTTCTACGGACAATAAAATCATGTTTTCTGATGTAAATTTCAGAAACTTTACACTACAAATTTGACACAAAACTCTTAACGAAAGAGTGCAGGTGATTTTCAAGCATTAACAACCACCATCAACAGTTTTTTATGGATGCTTTGTTGAATTTAATGGAGGCCTATTTTTCTAATCCCATGTTTGAGTCATCAAATGTAGAATAACAGTATGGTGAATTAAAAGTGCAGTATTTAGGCTTTAGTGGTATTTAACTAAACATTAGAATATAAATGTAAGGCAATACTATTAAATAATCCTGCCTCTCGCCTGTAATGTGCTGGGATTGGCTCCAGCAGACCCCTTTGTCCCTACTGAGGAATAAGGTATAGAAAATCACTTGATGAATGACACAGGGTATATATATATATATATATATATATATATATATATATATATATATATATATATATATATATAAATAACTAAAATAAATGATAATTGAAGATTATAAATGCTTTACGTTGTGCCAGTTAAATTTTAACAAGGTAACAACAGTCCTGCACTTATAAGAAAAAGAGAACAAGAAAGTTTTACATCCACACATTAAGATAGAGAGAATCTTCCACCTCACCACTCACTCTCAGCAGAAACTTTTGCTGAGAGTGAGTGTTTGGTTCAACTCCTCTATCCCATGGATACAGAAAACTCATAGACACATCGTCAAAAACCTAGATAAATAAAACCAAAACTATATGTCAGTGTTTAGACAACATTAGTGGTAAGTGTGAAAATTATCTTTGGGGTGAACAAATTCTTTGGGGTCACATTTACACTCTACACCCTCCCACCCTCTCTCTTTTCCACTAGTCATTTGCATTTATATTGAATTAGAAGCCTTGGTGGAGAGTGAGTGGAGGCAGCCCGAGACGGAGAGAGAGAGAGAGATGATGCCGAGATGTCAGGATCTATTCCATTTAGGTAAATAATGTCTCTCGGCTTTCCCTTCCACCTATTCTACCTGTAACTATTATTGAGAGCTGAATTCTCACACCATTTTTTCACGTCTGTATTTATGAGTTACGATTTATTGGCGACAAATACAGTGGCTTGCGAAACTACAATACAAAATTCACATGACAGAAAGAAACATTCAAACATTCCGAACCCTCCACAGCCCCATTAATGTGATTAGAAACATGTAATTAAAGGTTAAACAGCAGTTTGTGTAGGTTCAAATGAAAAGAAAACAAATATGTGTCAGTGAATCATCAAAAACTATAATTTTGTTTGGTAAAAAATATCAGATAGTATTTTTTTTTCTTTACAACAAATCTCACTGAAATGTGTTTAGTTGTGAGATAATCAGCAAAATAACGAAGACAACAGAAATTCTAGCCACCTTGTTAAAATAGGCAAGTTTAAAATAGGCATTTTGAAATATTAAAAAAATCAGTTTACGACAAGGATTTTAGAAGAAACTGAAGCTCCCGGGCTTCTCTCCTTGACTCCCTGATGCATAATGGATCCTGCTGAATATTGGTATTTAAAGTTATCACCTTGAAATAGAATGAGTGAGGATCCCCAGCAGGAATCAAACTGTCGGTTCTGTCAGATATCAGCTGTGTGGATCCACTGGCTTCTGTAGATTTTGATGGACAAGGTGTAAAGTTTGTTCTCATGCCCTGTTTGCAACATGGAGTTATGCATATGTGCGTTTAAACTCTTTTACTTTTTAAACACATATGGGAGCAGAAAATACAAATACAAGCTTATATCAGTGTATCCTGCAACAATAACAAACATCAATACATAAGAAAGTACTTTATACAGTGGCTTGCGAAACTATTTGGCTCCCTTGAACTTTGTGACCTTTTGCCACATTTCAGGCTTCAAACATAAAGATATAAAACTGTAATTTCTTTTGAAGAATCAACAACAAGTGCAACACAATCATGAAGTGGAACACACTTTATTGGATATTTAAAACTTTTTTAACAAATAAAAAACGAAACTCTGTCCAGAAGTTCAGTGAGGATCTCTGAATGATTCAATGTTGACCTAAATGACTAACGATGATAAATGGAATCCACCTGTGTGTAATCAAGTCTCTGTATAAATGCACCTGCACTGTGATAGTCTCAGAGGTCTGTTTAAAGTGCAGAGAGCATCATGAAGAACAAGGAACACACCAGGCCGGTCCGAGATATTGTTGTGGAGAAGTTTAAAGCTGGATTTGGATACAAAAAGATTTCCCAAGCTTTAAACATCCCAAGGAGCACTGTGCAAGCAATAATATTGAAATGGAAGGAGTATCAGACCACTGTAAATCTACCAAGATCTGGCCGTCCCCCTAAACTTTCAGCTCATACAAGGAGAAGACTGATCAGAGATGCAGCCAAGAGGCCCATGATCACTCTGGATGAACTGCAGAGGTATACAGCTGAGGTGGGAGAATCTGTCTAAAGGACAACAATCAGTCGTATACTGCACAAATCTGGCCTTTATGGAAGAGTGGCAAGAAGGAAGCCATTTCTTGAAGATATCCATAAAAAGTGTTGTTTAAAGTTTGCCACAAGCCACCTGGGAGACACACCAAACATGTGGAGAAGGTGCTCTGGTCAGATGAGACCAAAATCGAACTTTTTGGCAACAATGCAAGACGTTATGTTTGGCGTAAAAGCAGCACAGCTCATCACCCTCAACACACCATCCCCACTGTCAAACATGGTGGTGGCAGCATCATGGTTTGGGCCTGCTTTTCTTCAGCAGGGACAGGGAAGATGGTTAAAATTGATGGGAAGATGGATGGAGCCAAATACAGGACCATTCTGGAAGAAAACCTGATGGAGTCCGCAAAAGACCTGAGACTGGGACAGAGATTTGTCTTCCAACAAGACAATGATCCAAAACAAAGCAAAAGCTACAATGGCACGGTTCACCAAAAAACATATCAAGGTGTTAGAATGGCCAAGTCAAAGTCCAGACCTCAATCGTTGAGAATCTGTGGAAAGAACTGAAAACTGCTGTTCAGAAACATTCTCCATCCAACCTCACTGAGCTCGAGCTGTTTTGCAAGGAGGAATGGGCAAAAATATCAGTTTCTCGATGTGCAAGACTGATAGAGACATACCCCAAGTGACTTGCAGCTGTAATCGCAGCAAAAGGTTGCGCTACAAAGTATTAACTCAATGGGGCTGAATGATTTTGCGCGCCCAATTTTTCATTTTTTTATTTGTTAAAAAAGTTTAAAATATCCAATAAAGTGTGTTCCACTTCATGATTGTGTCCCACTTGTTGATTCTTCACAGGAAATTACAGTTTTATATCTTTATGTTTGAAGCCTGAAATGTGGCAAAAGGTCACAAAATTCAAGGGAGCCAAATAGTTTCACAAGCCACTGTATCAAACAAGGCATTAAGGAGGATGTGTGGGTCCCCACAAGGCGACTCGATCCACTTTATGGCTTCATTTGACTGCATTGATCTGATGTTGTAATGCATGTAGGAATATTGCAATTCTCTGAGGAGAACTAATGGGTTCAACATAATGTGAATCTGCTTGGAAAAGATCATCTGTTGTGTTTCCCCTTATGAAGAACTGCCCTTGATGTATATTTGAAGAGGTGACCCTATAACAGTGATATTCACTGATGTATTAATGAGGAAATTCAATGGAAAACAAATTTCCTATAGGCATTAAGGTCACCTTAATGACCTTTTTTTACCATCTTAACTGAGTCTTTAGTCCTATAATATGCATTTTCCTGTTTGTTTTGTTTAATTCTTGGTTAATGTTGATTAATTATTATTATTAAGAGTCAAAGGAAAATATGTCAACAATGTTCTACATACAAAATTAAATGTGGTAACTTTGGTCTGACTTTACAGAAATTTAATTTGTTGGCAATATAATGACATTGCTAAACAATGTATTTTTATTTTACATTGTAATTGTGATCACATGAACATGCTGATGATGGTGGTTATTCATTCCTTACTCTTTTAAATAAAAGACTGTCTGCCAACTGAATCATCACTTTGACTTGCCTTCTAGTATTGTTTTCTCTGAGTTTAGTTTGTTTTTGTTTATAAATTTGTTGTTTCTTATTGCCTCTAATATAGTGGACTTCGTTAGCACTTTTTTTGATTATATTTCATTTTGACTAGCAAACAATTACCTTTTATAAATTGCATTTAGTGCATTTTTGCTTAAAAAAACTCAGATAAGTGCTTGGTTACAATGTGGAGTATTTCCCAGCTTCCGCTTCCCACGGCATTGTTAGAAACTTTTCTTGCTGTGCTACATTTCCCTCTCAAACTGTGATCTGGTCACAGTTTCTGTGAGAGATTCTCTGCTCATTATATAAAATGATGAAGACAAGGACCACCTACTGCAGCTCAGTACAAACTTGTCTGAATAAGCCTATGAGATTCGCTGTTTTGATTTGACAATTCCAAAGTGACTGCAAAACATTAATTCTTTTTCAACATTTGGGAATATGCAGTTGTTCTTACTCCCCATACATTACAACGAAGACACAATATAGTAGACACATATTGAATATGACAGCAAAACCGCCACATCATCATTATCACTAAACTCCATCTGTCTTCATCCTATTTTTTTTTTTTTTGCAATTCAGAAAAACACTCAAAAACATACAGTTCTGTTATTGTAAGTGTGTCTCCCTTCACTCACACACACACACACACACACACACACACACTTGGGAGTCAGAAGTTTAGATACATTCCTGGACATCTGCCCACAAGATCGCAGCAAAGCGCTGACAGGAGTCAATGGTTCAGACAGCGATTCCCAATTGAGCTATGAGCCTCCAAGCGAACCTTCGCATCTCCTACTCTTCCTATCTCTCACATTATAAATTTGTCATTGTGTAAATATTAACCTGCTCCTGTGTGTTTTCCAAGGTACAGAAATAAAGAATATATCAACACAGCCAGGAGACCCTTAGCTCTCAGAAAATATTCTCATTTTGTGATTATGGATTACAGTTTTTTGAGTTATGAGCAGTTGTTCATGTGAAACAGCCGTTTCTCCACACACATTAAAAGCAGATTTTGTCAGTTGAGATCGTTAATGATCTCCTCTACATCAAAGAGCTGCAGCTGCATGTGTGAAGTAAGCCTCAGCTCCTGCAGCATGACAGACTGAGAGCTGATTGGCTGTTGGTTTTTCCTTAATAACTTTGGATCTAAATGTCCGGCACATACCAATCTTGGCAGTAATGATCAGAGAAATCCCAGGATCATATCCCTGCTGTCAAAATGTTTTAAATTTGCCACAGTAGAGTCCTAACTCCCAACAGCCCAGCCCAAACTCTCACAGATCAAGAATGGAATTAAATCCTTTACCTGACGCCATCTTTGTGCTATAATACATTTAAAATCCTGACTGAAAATCGTGATATAAAACATTGGTTGGATAGGAATCACACAATTGTGTGTCAACTGTTATGCCAGGATTTTACAGAGAAAGGGAAGGTTGGATATAGCTCTATAGTTGGCTAATACAGCTAAGTCAAGTGCAGGTTTTTTGAGAGGGTAAATTACAACTCACTGAAGGACTGTGGTATATAGCCAGAAAATAAGGACGGTGTCACACGCACAGAGTGAGAGAAACAGAGAGTTCATTCGCAACACATACATGTCAATGGGGGAACACTTTGCTTTCAAGTAACCTCAGTAGAACTTACCTTAAATTAAGTCACATATGGCGAGCAGCCATTTATTGAAAGACAAGCAGGCTACACCAAAACCCCGAAAGGGGGTGATGTGTTACTATGACAACCACAAATAATACTGTACAACTCAGACCTCTAATTAAGTTAAAAACACTTTGGACAACAACTTCTTTGTCGGTCACAGGCACAGTCTTTCAAGAGGAAAAAGAAATAACTCTCAGACCATAGGAATTAAAGCGTCAAAGTTTTGATTTTTTTGGATCAACACTATTATTGTTGTTATTTATTTGAGCTGACAGGATTAAATTTCACTGATTACAATATTGACTTTTGTAGCGACACCATGTGACCTCTGGTAACAAATGACAGACAAGCACTTGATACTGGGATACTTTATCTCAACAAAAGCAACAGATCCATATTTATTTATTATTATCCCTCAGTCAGATGGGCGTGGCTCTCCACTCTTTCCCCTCAGTCAGTGCTCGGGGTTGGTGAATAAACACGCTATATCGGACGCCCTGATTGGCAGCTGCCCTGATGAAGCGGCTGTTTGCAGTCATAGTGACAGCTCTCAGTGAGTCCCCAGTGCCAAAGATGGTGACTGAGCGGCGGTTGACCTTGGCACTTGGCGTGAGACGCAGTGAGCGCTCTGATGGCTGGTCGTCCACCAGATGGAGGCGTGCCAGAAGCTGGCGGGCACGCTCCTTCTCACCGGGACCACCCAGGGTGTTGAGGATCAGCTGGAAGTCACTGACAGCAGCACGGCAGGCGAACAGCTCCTTTCCCTGCATGAAGGTGTTGAGTCGTGGCAGCACCTGTTCACGGCGCTCCTGAGCTGCCTGATCTGTCAGCACAACCTCCCTGAAGGCAAGGTGGCAGTGGCCATGGCTCAGTGCTGACACATATGTGATGAGTGTGGTGATGTCCAAGTTTACACGTTGACATTCCTCCACCTGCACTTGAGTAGGGAATGCCAGGCTCGCCACCACTGTGCCACAATCCACCCGGGTTAGTTCTGACTGTAGTTCCTCCTCAGGTCCACCCTCCTCTTCCTCGACAGCAGTTCCACTGTCCCACTGCTGGTCCTCTTCTTTCTTCTCAGCTCTGTCCTCCTCCATCTCTATGGTGTTGACAGCCACAATGTCCCCACGGACTGATACACCCATGTTGTTAAGGCATGTGGCCATAGGGCTGGAGACGCCATTGTAAAAGGCAAAGATGACATGCGGGTGGCGATACTGCACAGGCTGCTGGCAGCTTGCCTGCAGGAACTCTTCTGCCTGACGGACAATGCTTTTGTCACCATACTGGCCCCGCCCCTGCCAGATGTTGTGCAGAGCCTCTGCCTTCCTGCCCACTGCCTTCACCCAGGTGTGTCCACTGTTCGCCACTACATCCACTGCCAGCGTCTGCTGGATGCCGCTGGTGTCCTGGTAGGTAAACACATGCAGTAGGGCAACTACACCCTCCAGGGTCTCTGCTGTCTCCACGATGGCGGTCAGGTGTGTCAGGTTTGTGCTGTGCAGATGAGACTCTTTGACCTGCAGCTCACCTGCCTCTACTCTCCGCAGGAAGCGCAGCTCGGCACGCAGTTTCCCACACAGCTTCCCCCGACCCTCCACCTGAGCCAGAAGCTCCGCCCGCTGCAGCAACACCTGTGCACAGGTGATCCGTTCCTTCAGCGTCACCTGTAGAGACATGACACAACCTACAACACAGGTAATCTATTATTGAGCAGCAAATCAACTAAAAAGAAAAACATTTCGAAAATGTTGAAACAATTAGTAAACAATTAAAAAATAAACCAAACAACATGCAGGAAACAGTGGAAGTAAGATATTTGTACAAATTATGTTCTCTCAAACTTTTATGATGAAACGTCTTTACTTTACAAAAGGTTTATTAAGCTTTATTGATAGATAGGGATTAAAATTAAATAAATCAGTAAAATCAATTATAAAACCCCATTAAAGTACTTCAAAGTGCATTAAGCAGTGCAATAGAGAGTGTCATTCTGGGCTATGTATGTTACTTTTCAAGAGTTTGAGGTCACCTTATTTTTTAAAGAAAAATAGTTTTTTTTTTTTTTTTTAAATGAAGATACCATTAATCTAATCAGAAATGCACCCATGCATTGTTAATGTGTTATATTCTATTCTAGCTGCAAATGTCTGCAATAGACATCATTAATCAATGCTAAAGTGTGCACCAAAACGAACATTTGTGGCCAAATATCGAATATCAATGGAAATTGAGTTTTCTTCCACAACCTTAAACCTAAATCATCCAGAGCCATAAACTCCATTACCTTCTTTGTGATGCTTTTGCATTAGCACTGTGCTTTGAAAACTTTTTCCAACTTTTCAAAACCCATTTGCCACAGAGGGGAGTAGGCGTGCTGTGACCAGTTAGCTTAGTTAGCTTATTTAGCTTAGTCTTTTAGCGTTTCAATAGTTTTTGCAGCCTTACGGCTTTCATTTAGCTGCTGCAGTCGTCCCTCGTGGCTTCCGTTAAGCCCCAGGCCTATTTTCGGTTTTGCTGCTCGAAATGACAATAAATATTGAATGTCTAATTATGGAATATCTATAAAGGATTTGATTAAGTAATCACAGAAACTCAAATCCGAACTAATTCATATTTAAAAAGTCCAAATTAAAAATTTTACCCCACCGAATGCCAAATGTGGCTTCTTTTTTGACAATTCGGTGAATCCTTAATTAAGTAAACATGTGAGGCACTTTTCTGTCAGTGGTTTCGGATTGATGTGGTGTGGGTTATGAACGAGAATCCTTCACGACGGAAATACGAGTTGTTAACTACGGAAACTCTGATCTGTTGATATGTAATTATTAAATTCAATATATATCGTTTAATATAGTGACGCTAAAATATATTTCTACCATAATAATATATGACAGAAACATGTCAGATTACTCACAAACCTACAAATTGGAGGATTCCTGTTTGCTTTGTTAAAGATGTCATTAGCGCATTAGCTTGTTAGCTCCCCTGTTAACTGTAGTTTGCCGTGAATCTGACAACTACAGTTATCTTAGCATAGCTACAACTTTTCACCTCGTTTTTAACAATGAACACATTTAACAGGACTTACGACTGCAGTGACGTGTGAAGTGCAACCCACTGGTTATCTAATGCTAACGTGAATAGGTTATTACTGTTGCTGCTTCTTCCGCTGCTCTGCTGGCAGGAAGCGCTCGAGGCATTCCGCTGCTTTTCAGAACAAAAGGGGTACATAATATTGGTATGTCTTTTAAAAGCATTAAGGAGTGTGTGTTTGTGAGAAACTTTTGTTGGATAAAATATATCTACTTTTTATATATTTTGAAGGATTGTGGGTCAGAAGAAAGCTGCAGGTCTGATGAATCAGTGTGTGACAAGGTGTGTATATACTGCAAAGCCCTTTCATTGGTCAGTAAAAAAAGGTTTACATTTTATAGTTTTGAATTAATATTTTGGGTCATTGAATGAATTATTTTATTCATTTATTTTTGTAAAAATGAGAAAAGTGAGGCACAGGAAACCAGGATTAAACACACTCTTACCATGGCAACCCTTTAAAACATCATGCAATGACTTTTATGGATTTTATTCACAAAGTAAATTCTCCACATTCTTACTACAGCAGATAATAAATATATGTATTGATCAGATGAAGAGAAGTGATTAACAGCATGTGGAGTGGAACTAAGGCACATGAAGCTGTGAGGTCAGGCGATATTGTCTGGTTTGATACCAGACACCATTATAAAAACATACCTGAACAGGTAGGCCCATATATATAAAAAAAAAAAAAAAAAAAAAAAAATCCATCCAATACGGAGCCAGTTCACTTTAGGGTTGGACTTCAATAAAACACCTGACAGGAGATTAAAGGTCACAGCAGGAGGCAGAGTCAAGGTTCATCAACTCTTGATTTGTTTCCTCTTTTGAACAAGCTCTGCCAGCATCTTATAACGAATTATACACTCCTCCTGAAACCAACAGAGACAACAATTAGTTCATCAGCTAACAGACAGTTCAACAGATAAAGATCAGTATATCAGTCAATTAACTTGTACCTTGGTCTTGCCAGGGACCACCTTGGCGATGCGGTCCCAGCGTTCTTCGGTTCCTCGTGGGAACTGTTGCAGAGCGAGTTCCAGCAGCTTCTGTTGGCTCTGAGTCCAGGAGTTGTGGTCCTGAGGCTCCTCCTCCTCCTCTTCCTCTGCTGTCGGGTCGAAATCTCTCTGTCGTCGACCTCTGACCCGAACCTCACCCCTGTCTGGTACTACGATGACCTTCTTGTTCCTTTTCCTGACTGGCAAAGCATCCTCCTCTGCAGACTCTGCGTACTCCACACAGGGTCCTCCCTGCTGAGTCATCACACTGTCAGGAAGTGACCTCACAGGAGGAGGCAGTCCCTTCAGCTCTGACAGCTTGACTAGACCTGAAGGTTAGGGAGAAAGTTATAAATACCTGCAGCTGACAATAGAACCACAGTTAGAACAGTACAAACAGGAAGAGTAGAACAAGAGAGTTTACCAGAGGGTAAGCTCACGTTGTCTTTGGCCTGTTTGACTTTACTTGTCACCTGTTGAAGCAAACAAATTTCATTCAGTTTTAGACTCAGATTAGCTGACATATTCTAAGTGTTAACACACACAACATCTTTTACAGCACAAATATTGATAAGTGATGAACTGATATCTTTAGTGAATCAGCAGCACATGGCTCACATCAGTCACTGATCTTCCCAGCTCGTGAGCAATTTTTTCCCAGCGACCAGGACTTCCTCCAGGAAATTTAATCATCAGCCTGCTGAGGAAACTCAGCTCATCCTCTGTCCAGTCTGCAGCCTGAAGACACACATACAAAACCTCTAACTGCAGTATGACCTGAACAATAACATGCACCTTCTTGTTCTGAATACAATAATCATCACTGACCTTCTTCTTGGTGGCCTGGCGGTCCTGCAGCCAGTCATCCATCTGGTCCTCGATGTCCTGGATAGTCGTCGTCTGCTGGTAGGTCCGATACTTTAGGGTCTCTGCTGATTCTTCATAAACTGGAAACTCCACCTTGGTCTTTTTCACCTTTGGCCTCTTCTCTCCTGAGGACACAATAACAAATTAATAAATCCCCTTCTTTTTTACTATAATCATACAAATAATACATATGATCCATTTAATTTATATCAAAGAAATTATGGATTTCATGGTTCCTGAATGTGGGACCATGCTGAACATTGCATATTAATAAACAGTGAGGTGTACATTATTTGTAATGCAACAGTTCTGTGATGCTGTAGTGACCACAAGGTCCTCAAATGCAAATTCTTCTAGATTATTGATGAATGAAAAGGAAACATTCTTAGGAGGGCTCATCCAGACATGATCTACATAAGGGGGGGGGGGACTTTAAGCCACACTGCTGACTAATGATTGCTACTTTATTCTTGTAATTTGCCATCATCACTAGTTAAGGACACATATATAAACTCAGAAAATGGAAAAAAAACATTTATAATAATTGATAATTAGTTCTTATAAAATGTGTTCAAAAAAGTCATATGAAAAAGAATAATGGTTCGCCTCCAGGTTCCGGACACTGCAGAGCTTAAAGGATTCAAGAAGTAAACATATGAAGCACGCAGGATGTTTTACATTTGAATATTCTTGAACAAGCTTAAGTAATATTTCATCACTTATTCAAAGTGTGTTTCTGTCATATTTATTAAAAGCGTAATAATATTTTTTAATGTATTAACCGTGTGATCTTTGTGAAGATCTGAATCAGATCTTTTTTTTTTTAAAGAACGTGAAATTACTGGTGAAATATTCCACAGATGAGCCTGTTTCTGAATTTAGTCATCACAGGCAGGAATCTCAACCAATAAGAAGGCCAGTTCTCAGAAAACCATTGGGCTGATCTTCAGACAAATTCACAACATCTTCAACCCTCTCTAGCTCAGCTGGGAGGTTGGTCATTCTCCTTCTTCTTACAGCCTCAACTCCAGATTAATGGTCTTCAGCATAATCCAATTATTCTCCAATTCCTTGGAGCCACAAGATTAGAGATGCTGTAATTGTTTCTTTACATGCTGCTGAGGTTACTGACTGTTTGTTCCACAATAAATTGCCATATGTTCTCCTTGTTACTGACAGACTTCAAATCATCAGTCCAATAAACGATCATAGCAGAGAATCAGCTTTTTAACAGAGGAGATTTGACAATTTTTACAAGAGCTCAACTGCTCATTAGCCCATAACATTGCTTATAAATAGGACATTTACAGGGAAATAAACCAACTTTGTAATAGTATAACATACAGGGCAAGAAGCACTGTTACAAAGGAATTATAATTTTACAAAACACACATTGCAGAACTTTTTGATCATTTATCATTTTAACATCTGTCCATTTTGTGAAAAAAAGCTGAAACTACAGTTAAAACCTGAAAAATAATTTTTAAATATTTACTGGTCACAACTTCTTGTTCAGCTTCTTCTCTCTGCTGCTGCTTCATATGCTGGTAGTCCTCATAATACTGTTGCACCTCCTGCAACGGGTAACAGACAGGTAACAGACAGGTTACACAAAGGTACCAGATAGATCTGAGGTAACAGACAGACGGGTAACACACAGGTGACAGACCAGTGGTGTACCTGGACAGTCTGGGGCAACTTTTTAATGGACAAGTAGAGCCAGATACTCAGTTTCAGAGGGAGGATGTCATGCCAGTGAGGTCGGTCCTGATCCCTGAATCAAAGAAACAAACAAAAAATAAATGACAAACAAACCAGTACACAGGAAGGTGGAGTGATGTCACTGGTGTCCTGGCTAATACACCTGAGATCGTCAGCAGGTCTGGAGTTTAACTTCTTCTTTTTCTCTTTTTTCTTCTTACTCAGCAGCTCATCCTGCAAACATTTGGCTTGTTGGGTCACATGTCCTGTTTTCTTGTGATTGGTTGTGTGTGCCCTGCTTCGATTGTCTGTCTCACCAGCTGTTTCTCCAGGTAGATGGACCAGATAACGGCATAGTGTCCTACAGTGAGGATGAGGAAGAGGAGGAAGGCCAGCTCTGTGTTACTCATCTTCCTCACTCGTCTATAGTAGAAGACTGGCTGCCGCCAATCAGGAAGTCCATTCTCCAAGATGTCATCATACCTGCACACACGCACACATAGGTCTGTCTGCATTCTGATTGGCTGAGAGGTGATTATGATGTAGACAGGCGAGGCTCACCTGTGACGTCTCTCTTCGTCTTTCAGGACTTCATAAATGGCGACCAGCTGAAGATGAGGAAAGGTTGTCAAGAGGATTTAGTGTGCTTTTTCACCTGTCTCATCAGTGTCTCACCTATCTCAACATTGTCTCACCTGTCTGAACTGTGTCTCAGCATTTTCATCTTTGTTCTTGTCAGGATGCAGAATGAGAGAAAGACGCCGATATGCCTTCTTGATCTCCGCTGCTGAGGCATCCTGAAGACAAGGGGCACAGACAGGTGAGCAAGCACTCACCTGTTCAGCTAACTCTTCTTCTACCTTTGATGGAGCATCAGCAGTTGAATACTTAATGTTCACTGCAACTGACTTATCAAAGCATTCATTCTTTTTCTATACCCATTTATCGCACTTGAGTCATGGAGATCTGCTGGAGCCAATTCCAGCACATTTTAGGCAAGAGGCAGGGATACACCCCAGACAGGTTGCCTATTGTGGGGCACACACACATTTCACTCATACTAATTTAGAGTCTCCAATAAACCTAAGCACATTTTTGGTCTGCAGGAGGTAGTTCGAGAACCCAGAAGAAACCTACACAGACACGGTGAAAACATGCATACTTGACACAGACTCCATACACACTTCCTTATATAACCAACTTGTTTAAAAGTGCTTAACATTTAAAAAAAAAAAAAAAAAGGATCCACATTATCTGCACCAGTTGATTTTCTGGGGACAATTGTTTGTAAGGCAATGGCTGCATCACTAAAATAAGTTGCAATGTGAACTGAATCATGATTTGGGGAGCATTGAGAAACTCTTAAAGATGGAGTAAATCCTGTATGTTTATCTGCAAATAAATGACCGGTGACATTTGTTATATTTGAGTAGGTAAGGAATTAGCGTTATTATTTTTTTAAAGGGTTAAACTACCTGCCAACATTGTGGAGGAGCGGTGAAATAAATCTAAATCTAATAATTTGATTTGGCTATCTGGACAGTCAATGGGATGCATTTCCTGAGTGCAGAGCAAGAGACCAATGTGTTTCTAGATTTAAAAGGGAGAGTTTTCGGTGAGAACCAAGAATTTCACCATGTCTTTTATTTGTTTGTTTTTAAAGGCACACGCTTATCCACAATAGCAAGACAACCCATGCAGTGATTACTTATACCAGCAGTTCTCAAATAGTGGGGTGCGTGATCAAGGGGGGCGTGTTTGACCTAACAGTTTCTTCAGATTTTGTCAGCCAGTCATCCTGTTTAGTTAAGGCACATGAATCAGCAGATTGAGGCCTATAGGCCCCCACCACCAGAAAGAAGTTCTTAGGGCCTTTACCATTTCTGTCTGCTCTATATACAGTGCCTTGCAGAAATATTTGCCACTCTTGAAAATTTTGACCTTTTGCCATATTTCAGCTTGAACATAATTAATTAATTAAAAATATAAAATGTTACTTTTCATCATAACATTTAGTATTTTGTCTAGAAAGTGTGATTACTGTTTCATCTGACCAGAGTACATTCTTCCATGTTTAGTGTGTCTCCTAGGTGGCTTATGGCAAACCTCTAATCAAACTTTTTATGGACTTCTTTGAGAAATGGCTCGAGTTGGATGATTAGGGGAGTGTTGTGTTATGTAAACAATCCTGCACCCGCCCGTGGAGAGAAAGCCTTACAGGACTGCAGGGCAAGATAAATATAAACAGGCAAGCTCCTGCTCTATTCAGGTGAAACCTGTCTTATTTGAAAAAGTTTGGTCTGTTAGTGATCTTTGAGCCATGGAGCTGCCTGAGTCAGGTGAACTCAGAATCTATGGATGTAAAGTTAAATTCGCAGCTGACCTCAGGAGTGCCCCAACAAGATGCTAAGCGAAACTCATACAAGTCTGAACAACTTTTAAGAAACTTGAGGTGTGTGTGTTTTTAATGCCATGTATGGGTCAATGTGCACTAATTTTTTCACAGAGCTTCTGGAAAACCTCACTTGGAAAAAGTTACTAACTTTTAGGTTATTTTTTCTATGTAGCCTTAAAATGTTCAAGCCCTCAGTATGATAGTTCAGCTAAAATTAAACATAGATCAATCATGGCCACATTTAAGAGATGATCTACAGAACTGGCCCTACATCATAGGCACCAAAAATGTCATCAAAATCGGTGCACCCATTCTAGAGAAATAAATCTCCCATATGCATGTAGTGCCCCCTAATGACCAAATTTTGCCAGAGTCAGGTTTTAACAGTTTCCAGGTGAAAGTGCATGTGAAGCTGCAGCTTGAACTGATCATCCTTCAGTCGGACCTTGTTTTAATAGAGAAGTTCACCTCTTTGAAACTAAATGACTTCTATGCGTCGTTCAATAAAGCAGCATTTCCAAATCTCCAGCAGACAGCACAAACAATGCTGGTGCTGTTATGCTCGACCTACGTGTGTGAACAGACCCTTAGTCTCATGAACATCAACAAAGCCAGCCACAGATCCAAGTTACCAGACCAACACCTCAGATTCATTCTAAGAATCACCACAACAAAACTAACTCCAGACTTTAATGCACTGGCTAAAAAAGGAGACCAACAACACTGTTCCCTTTAAATTTAAAAGCGTCTCTGTGATGCGCAAGTTCAGTAAAATAAGCAGTGTGTGCAGATTAAATTTTAACGCCACTCCACAAAATACTGTTTTTAGTCAGGAGGAGAGTGATGGTGATATTTTGAAGGATAAAAGCACTTTCAGTGCTTAAAAATAGAAATGGTTAATAGTAAAAATTAATAAATAATTAAATAAATAAATAAAATTCTCTCCAATCTAGTGGGGTTACCAAAGCAATCCATCCATCTGCTCCTGGTCTGGCCCCTTTTTCAAAGTGTTAAAACACATTGTGGGCCACAGATCAAAAAGTTTGCCCACCCCTGGCATAGACCACTGGTGCACCACTGGTCTGTGGAAATGCTTGCCCTCCCAGGTAAAAAACAATAAGGTTACCAGCACTGTTGGTCCCGGCCCCACGTGTTTGGCCAGTGATGCCTGCATTTTTATATTTGAAAGTTTCAATCACTGGTTCCTAGCATATCCGGGTCAATGAAGTAATTGACAGGAAATCAATCAGCAACTATTTACGATATGACCATTCTTTGTTTATTTATTTTTAAGTATTATAAAAAAATACTTGTATTTCCAACGTATGAAACAATCTGAATTAATTGCAGTTGCAATGGTGACAGGCTTGTTATCTGTGTGTCACTATGTTAATAGCTGTTAGCGGTGTAACTCTTTAGCTTCCGATGCTAAGTAGCTTAGCACGGTCGTGAGTGCGTAGCACGCATCTGTTAAAATGACATCCCTGCTGGCAGCCGCTGTGTGGTTACCATGGAAATTGTAACCGCGGTAGCCGTTACCGCCTAGCACGAACCTGGTCCAGCGACAAGAACTGGTAAAAGGTCTGCGGGATCTCCTCCACCAGGTCCAGCAGCTCCAGATCCGCGTCCCACGCCGTTCCTGGAGGGACCACCGAGACCAGGAGGCCGATAAAGATCAGCATGAAACCGCACGGACCCGAACGGACCCGCATCACGGCTACAGATGGGTTACACGTTTTACAGAGGCTCACACACAAGTGTTTCAGTCCGCTACAGGCACACACATCAGCACTCACCAACACGGAAAATTAACGTCAGTCACATCCGGGTCAAACCACTTTCAGAATAAAACTCGTCTGTTCTGCAACAGTAAAGTTACACCTGAAGTCGCAGTTCGAGCCTCTGAGACCGTAAACGTTATCAAATAACCTGCGATAAAAACTGCAATCTGGGAATCTGTCCTTAGGACAACTATTCACACACTGCACAATTATTTATATTTCAAAAAGAGTTTAAATTATCATATAAATTTCATTCCACCTAATAATTGTGCCCCACTTGGTGTTGATTCTCACAAAGAAATCCAATTTATTTCTTTATGTTTGAAGCCTGAAATCTGACAAAAGGTCAAAGTTTCATGCACTGGGCCACCTGGATCTTGCAGTTGCTTGCAGGCAGTGAAGAGCAACTGCAGAATCTGGCTCTAAAAACTTCAGCTGATCAGCTTCAGCAGATCTGGTGAGAATATCATTGCTGGTGATGTTAGAGCCAGTCAGGTTCAGGTCAGACACAAAATTAACCAGCATGCATTGTGTGGTGGTCACTTGTGCCCTTATTGTGCAGGCCTGGCTCATACTAAACAACTTCTTCTTTGGATTCCTTCTGGTGGAGAGCTCAGTTTACAAAGCTACTAAAATAAACCACACTAATTTCACACAAAAAAAAATTGTTTTCATAATGACAAACTAACTAAAAAGTTTCAAAAGTAACTTAAGATGTCAGATAGAAAAAGTCCTTGAACCATCAACCTGATGAAGTAAACTTACTTCAAACATATGGGTGTGATGTGACACATCTTCTTTATTGTCAATATTAATGATCATCACATTTCAGTTATTGACAACAGTAAACTTCTTCATCATTACTGATAGACCAGGTTATTGATCAGGAGTCCAGAATTAGATCAGATGACCTACAATCCATTTGCACCTGAGGCTCCACACACACACCTGTCGCTATCCTCGTCATCACGGCGACAAGGAAATGCCTGGATCACCTGAGAGATACTCTTGGCCACAGCAGATGAGCTCGCTGCAATGACTCTCCTGGACATCATGTCAAACGGCGAGCCTGAAAAGACAAGGAGCAGTGAGAGGAGGATTAGCCCCTACAGGTACACAAAGGTGAAATAGGATATCACACATCAGCTACAGACCATCTGTATCTATGACAACGCCACCAGCCTCCTGCACGATGATGGCAGAGGCAGCTATGTCCCAGCAATGCATCCCAATGTGATAGTAAGCATCGGCTCCACCTGTCGCAACCTGACACATGTCGACCGCCGCTGTGCCCAGAGCACGGACCCTTGCAACATGCAAACAGTATAACAAGTTATTTATGATCACAGCACATTGATGGTTAAATACGCAAAACACACAAACAATGTGTAGTCTTAAAAATTATCAGAGAGCAGTAGGGGGGGGTCTGTTCTCACCCGTGGACAGGTAGTTTTAGTAGTCTGAAGATGTTGGAAGTCATGGTAGACAGAGCGAGATCATCACGCTCCGCCCCGATCTCTGTCACCACCACACACCTGCTGATTTCTGATTGGATCAGATAAGACAGATGGGTTAGATGGAACAATACCACCTTATAATGCCCATATTACTTAATACCACCTAATAATACCCATATTACCTAAAACACAGGATGTAATGTAAATGGTGTAATGTAAGGGGTGTAGAGTGGGGGATTGTTAATTGTTTAAGTGTTGACTACAACCTCAGTAGCCTGTGTTAACCTGAGGAATAAAGTAGCAGATAAACCCGCTAACATGTTGGCATGTGGGTTTTGAGAGACGTTACAATACTATGTATGTGGGGATGCGTAATGTTTTTTTCTTTTTCAATAAGGACCTAGGTAAGGGGGAGGGGCATTTGTTGGCGAAACAGTCCCATAAACCGCTGCTTGAAAACCCTATATCGTCCATCCATCAGTCGTGTGTGATGGATGTCATAGCTATGATGTCACCTTCCTGTCCAGAGGCATGCAGGGGCGATCCGTTCAGAAAGGCTCCACTCCCTCTTTGAGCATGGTACAGTTTGTCTTCAACACAGCTGTACACAATCCCAAACTGTGTCTGCAATAACACGGCAGACAAGAAGTCTCTGTACACTTTACATGCTTAAAATATTTGACTTCACATGTAAACAAACACACACATGCAAACACACACACACACACACATTATTCCAACAGATCTGAATATAAAAGTGAAGAAGCAGCATTCACGGAGGGAAGACTGATTTTATTTTCCAGATGGTGTCTGATAAAATTTTAAAGCCTGATCAGTAGGATCAGGCTGCAGGAGGACTTTGGGGGGTTTGCTGTTACTGTTTATTACCTTTAACCTGTGCTGAACCATAGGAGGAAATAGTCACTCAACTATCAGAATGAAATTAAAAATGTTCGATCTTTCAGCAGCAGTTGAAGTAGTTTGTCACCTCTCAGCCCTGTTGACCTTTGACCTTCAGTGAATGAACCCTTACCCTAAAATGTCATATGTGTTTAAATCAGTGATCTCTGACAGGTAAGTTTACCTGCTGGTTGACAGTGAAGGCGATGGAAACTGCCACAAATGGAAACCTATCAGAAGGAAATACAGAAGATCAGATTGTTATCTTCCTCAAGCTATGAGGGAAGAGTTTGACTATGAGACTAACGGCAGATTAATGAGGGCAGACTCAGTGGAACAAATGAGAACACATCCTAATAGTGACATCACAGAGTGAAACTGCTCACCTGTGGACAAAGTTCACAGTTCCATCAATTGGATCAATGATCCAGGTGGGCTCATCAGTCAGCTGCACACGCTTACCTGCCACCACTGACTCCTCACCTATACACCTGTCAGAATATAATGTTAACGTAAACATGATATCTCAACATTTGTGATATATTAAAAAAGATGCTCAAAATAACACAGCAAAAGAGAACCTGGATGTTCAAACTGTAGAACCAACCTGTGATGAGGATACTGGTTCCTGATGGCCGAAATGATGATCTTCTCCACTCTTTGATCCGTTTCTGTCACAAGATCAGCTGGAGAACTTTTCAGCTTCACTTCTTTCTG
>JAYKQN010000014.1:23357500-23470000 GCA_036785175.1 Eupleurogrammus muticus
AATAGCTGTTGCAGATGACACAGTCTCATTCAAACACCTCTTCTCATTCAAAGAATATTTAATCTTTCAGCTGGCTAGCTTAGCTGTCCGTAGATAGATCTATTAGTTACTGCCACTGGGTGCCATCTAGCTCCATTTACGCTTTTTCAATCACACCATGTGAGTTTTTGGTGTTGTTTCCTCCTCTATCCACCATAATAATTGAGGCACGCATCTGGCTAATATTGACTAATTTCCAGCCTTCGGTTTCCCTGCAGGTCTGCTCGAGCTGCTTGGGGCAGGAACATGCCCGGCTGGCCATCTAAGTTTCCAGTTTGTGTCTGCACTGCACGCACCTTACAGTCAAGAGTCTCTGTAGACCAATAGCCCCACAGGCTACCTTGTCTGAACAGGACCCCTACCTTCCAGTCTGCAACCAACCAGTCCAAGGTGCACAGGAGGGATCCTGAAGCGGAGGTAACACGAGCAGCTAACACTTACTGGGGCTGACCTGGCTCAGGCTTCCCCACCAGAGGAGGATGGACTCCTCTCCCCTGCTTCGGACATGCTTGATGTGTGTAAATGTGCAGTGGAACGACTGGCAATGCCCTGGCCTGTGGTAACGAGGGTCACCAGATCCCAACAAGAAAGGAAGAAGTTACCACTGACTAGGAGAGGGGGGAGGCAACGTCCAGCAGCTGTTTGAAGACAGGAATAAGTTGTTTCTCCCCTATCCTAGTCAGCGGTAACTTCTTCCTTTGTTAGTTAGGAGCCTGATACCTAGTGCCTCTTCCCACGACTGTGTGGTGATGAAGAGCTGGGGTGATGGAGCCCCTCACTACAGCCCACTTTCAACTCCAGTTGTCGGCCATGTCCTCCAGGAACCCCACCTTGCCGTCCAAATCTGACTGGTTTTAGTCAGCCTTGACTGAGAAGGCCTACAAGGTGGCAGCACAATTGGCCAGAGTGCTTAACACCAGGAAATGCAAATTCAAGATACTCATGTTATGAGTACAATGTGTTCCCTTTTGGCTTGACTCTCAGCCCCAAGGTGTCGAGCTGGTATACGCCTGGCCACTTATTTGGACAATTGGCTGTTTTTAGCACAATTGGAGCAGGAAGCTGGGGTGCACACTCAGATTGTCATACTCTGATTGCCCTACAGATAGACACCTTTTCAACTCAGGTTTTGTAATGAACACAGAAAAGAGCATGTCTCCAGCTCAGAAAATTTTTTTTCTGGGATTATCTCTGAACTCTGTGTCGATCACAGCTCACCTCTCAGTGTAGAGGGTGAAATACTTTAGAGTGTACCTTGTGTTTTTTTGGCTATGCAGATCTGTTCAATTCAGACTGTGTTTTTGATTGCTTGGACTAATAGCATCTGCTGTTTTTTAAAGTCTGTCTTGGCCACCTTCACATGAGCAAGTTCCAGTATTGGGTGGCTTCGCTCAGGCACCCTTTGTGTCATGAGAGCAGAGTGTTAGTCAAACAGACTATATAATGCTGCGTCACTGGTGAGCCCAGTCTTTTCTGACTCAGGGGAGCCCCATGGGTGGTGTTTCTCTTCCTAAAACAAATTTCTCCTGTTCACACTGGTCACCATGTCCTGGTGAGGACAGACAATAGTCACTTGTATATGCTGGCATACAAACTGATCCTCTGGAGCAGCAAGCATCTCCTCTCTCTGGGAGCTCAAGTGTACGGGCAGTGCACTACACCACGAGGTTGTGGCCTGGCCCATGAGTGCTGTAGGGCTCCCACAGAGTGTGGTTTCCCATTCAGAATGCCAGAGCCTTCTCACTAGGTATTTATACTACGACTGCAACTGGAGAGTGTTCAAGAAATGTCACAGAGGACACATCTCTTTTCAGTGCCCCATGGGTGTGATATTGTCATTATTGCAAGAGCTGGTTGAAAAACATAGAGCCTTATCCACCTTAAGGTGTATTTGGTAGCCATCTCTGCCTGTCATGTTGAGTTTGGGGAGCAAGCAGTGGCAACACCAACCAATGATGCCTCCTTGAGACTTGGCTGTGGTTCTGGTGGGGCTAAAAGGTCTTCCAATTGAACCACTGGTGAAAGCAAACCTGAAATACCTGTCTTTAAAGACAGCCTTGTTATTGGCTTTGGATTTGACTAAATGTGTTACTGATGTCAATGCACTTTCGGTGCATCCTTCATGCATTTCAGTTTGCCCCAAGGGATGTGAAGATGATTTTGAAGACCAATCTGACATGATCTGACTTTCTCCTCAAGGACATTTGTGCTGCAACATGTTGGTCTCCGCTTCTCACTCTTTTCCATTTGTCCATGTTGGACTTCTCTGACTCGTGTGTGGTGCGAGCAGTCCTAGGGCCCTAACTGCCATGAAGATGCACTCTCATAGGTTGGGGGGCTAGATAACTTGTCTGGCAATACAGGAGCTACCACATCCCATACTGAGACATCAAAATGAATAATATAAAAGACAACTTGACGTTATTTACACAACCCCGGTTCTCTAAGTAATGAGTGAGATCTCTCACCAGACAACCCTTCTTGTGTGGGTAAGTGAGAAGAGTTGTTTAGCTCGAATGAAACTGTGTGCTCTGCAGCAGCTATTAATGGTAGGCAGAAATACATGCTGTGCATGAATACAACAGCTAGCTAAGCTAAGTATTGAAACACCAGTCTTGGACAAGCACTCACTCAGATATTTTGTTCTGTAGAGCAAGCTCGCATCAAAAGCATGAAACAATGATTAAGTCATTCAAAAGTGCAACTCCTTGGATTCAGAAACACTAAAGGAAATGATTAAAAAACATTGTGGTGGTCAGTAAATGTTAGCAGATTAGATCTGCTTGTTAGTCAGCAGTTATAAAGAATGCAGTTATCACACCTTGGAGGGCTGCTGGAAGATTGGCAACAAATATGGCTCCAACAAGTAAAATGTCTCTTGAAACTGAAGAGGGATTGTCAAACCTCTTGAAGATGGTAACTCTTTATGTATGGTTGCCAAAGATGTGGGCTGTTCACAGTCAGCTGTATTAAAGATATAGAAGTACAAACTGCATGAGAGTTTGTTAAAGCCAAGCGTACTGGTAGACCAAGAAAGACCTCTAAGCATAGAGACAAAAAAACACGTCTTGAAAGCAAAAATTGCACAACAAATGAAGAAGAAATGGCAATGGCTATATACAGCACTGCCAGCACATCAGGAAACTAATCATTCATAAAAGGCAAATGAGTGGTAAAAATTATATATAACAACATGGAACCTGGAGGAGCCATTATTAATACTGCCAATCCTCGGACTGGTGGACAACCGCTCTACCACAGCCACTTTACTGTGAGCTACTTTACTGTGTGTGTTATACTAATGAGTTACTTTACGTAAGGTTACTCACTGAGGTTTTTAACTTGAAGTCTACATCATACATTGTATTTCAGGACATCAGTATCTCAGACTGATACTGATTGGACAATCACTTGTTCATCATCAGTTTAAAAAATAAACAAAAGTTTATCCGAGTTCCAGTAACAGTTTTCTTTCATAAATATACTCTACATTGTAGAACTGAAGTTTGCTGCAGACCAGCAGCACTTATAGGGCTCACCTGAAAAACAGGCAGGTGACTGGAAACTGGGTAACCTGCCAACAGTGATGTCATTAATACAAACCCAGAAACTCAGATATAACAGATTCTGCTTTGTTTAAAAAAAAAAAAAAAGCTTGCTACACTAAATGTTATTTTGATAAATGAAAAATACAAATTAGCTGCATCCAGGTTGTTCCGGAATTGTGTGTATAAAATAAACAATTGTATATTTCCACATAGGAATATAAATGAGTGAATGTCCGCTGCTTCACTTTTGTTTTGCTGTGAGTTTTTTTTCTCCATTTTATCAGTCTGACATTTAAACACTGATTACACGGACACACACACACATACACACCTCTTATTACCAAACTATGTCAAACATATTTATCATCCAGCTGCAGGTCAAACAGTCCTGTAAGTCAAACATTATGTTTCCTGTTATAATAGGGCAGACAACACTGTCCTGGTCTTAAGATATTAAAAGGCGTTAAACGATGATGATAAATTTAATTTGCTGACCTTAAACCTGATAAAATCCTTAAGAGTAGCAGGTGAAGCTGACCTGACTTCTAATTGTTCTACACTTTTTTGTTGAGTTTCAGGTTTTAATTTTATCTTTTTTTTTTTTTTTTTTTTTTTAAGTATTTTTGTAGCTTTAAAGAAATTCAATGTGATGAGATATGAAATTGTCTGATAATTTATTGATGACTGGCTATTAGAGAGACTCAGCACTTCTTCACATCGCTGATTAGTCCATGTGTCAGTCCATGTGTCTCCCCATGGCTACCTCATAGCTCATTGGCTGTTTGGTGTACATGTTTCCAGAAGACTGATAAAGGTGTGACACATAGGAAGTCATTTCCCATTTTTCATCTGTGAGACTTTCTCCTTCCTCTTCTTCACATGTTTAGGGACTTTGGTTTTCCTCTTTTCTCTCTGAGCTTCTTTCACCTTCTTCTTCTTTTCCTGAAAAACAAACAAACAAACATGTTTCTATGACTAACCAAACTGTGGGGAGTGCTACAATCCAGGTCAGGAGAGATGTATAAGATGCAAAAAATATAAAAATAAATAAATGAATAAAAAATAATAAAGAAAAAATAAAAACCTGCTGCACATGATCCCTCTTGAAGTAAAAACCTGAAAAAGTCTGAGGCCTTCCAATCAAATACATTTTATTTAATTTCATTGAGTAGAGGTGTGTATTTAAAGGATCCCAGTGATATCACAGGACACCAACCACATGAGCCATGTCTAAGCAATACATACAGTATATACAGTGAAGAAAATAAGTATTTGCTATTTTGCTATTTCTCCCACTGAAATTTTCATCGTAGGTGCACGTCCACTGTGAAATCCAGAAATCCCAATGCATTTTTTAACAATTTATTTGAGTGATACAGCTGCAAATAAGTATTTGTGTCATCTAGAATTCTGACCCTGAAGGACCTGTTAGTCCGCCCATTAGAAGTCCACCTGCACTCCATGTATCATCCTTAATCATATGCACCTGTTTGAAGTCGTTAGCTGCATAAAGACACCTGTCCACCCCATACAATCAGCAAGACTTTAACTTGTAACATGGCGTAGACCGAAGAGCTGTCCAACGACACAAGAGAGAAAACTGTACACCTCCACAAGGCTGGAAAGGGCTACGGAGCAATTGCCAAGCAGCTTGGTGACAAAAGGTCCACTGTTGGAGCAATCATTAGAAAATGGAAGAAGATAAACATGGCGGTCAATCTCAATCGGAGTGGAGCCCCATGCAAGATATCACCTTGTGGGGTCTCAATGATTCTAAGAAAGGTGAGGAATCAGCCCGGAACTACACGACAGGAGTTGGTCAATGACCTGAAAAGAACTGGGACCAAAGTTTCCAAGGTTACTGTAGTTAATACACTAAGACGTCATGATTTGAAATCATGCATGGCACGAAAGGTTCCCCTGCTTAAATCAGCACATGTCAAGGCTCGTCTTAAGTTTGCATATGACCATTTGGATGATACAGAGGAGTCATGGGAGAAAGTTTTGTGGTTAGATGAGACCAAAATAGAACTTTTTGGTCATAATTCCACTAAGAGTGTTTGTAGGAAGAAGAATGAAGAGTACAATCCGAAGAATACCATCCCTACTGTGAAGCATGGGGGTGGTAGCATCATGCTTTGGGGGTGTTTTTCTGCACATGGGACAGGACGAGTGCACTGCATTAAAGAGAGGATGACTGGGGCCGTGTATTGTGAGATTTTGGGGAACGACCTGCTTCCCTCAGTCAGAGCATTGAAGATGGGTCGTGGCTGGGTCTTCCAACACGACAACAACCCAAAGCACACAGCCAGGAAAACCAAGGACTGGCTCTGTAAGAAGCATATCAAGGTTCTAGCATGGCCCAGCCAGTCTCCAGACCTGAACCCAATCGAAAATCTTTGGAGGGAGCTCAAACTCTGTTTCTTCACTTATTTGCCGCTATATCACATAAAAAATCATGCATTGTGAATTATGGATTTTTCTTTTTAGTTTATCTCTTTCACAGTGGACATGCACCTACGATGACAATTTCAGACCCCTCCATGATTTCTAAGTACATACAAGAAAAAAAAAAACTGTCGGGAACGCATGCGCTGACTACAGCTTCTGTTTAACTTCCTCAATTTGGTGACGTAAGTCCCTCCTCTCTTAGTTCGAATTTAGCTGTGGAATTCACCGCAAAATAATGAGGCAACATTGAGAAGCTTCACAAATCTCTGGCACAAACTAATAATGAAAAGTTTATATATGTGACAAGCAGGATTACACAGGGGAAATGGTTTACTTTTGGTCAGGCACAAACAGAAATGACAAAACTCTGTTTTATTCAGCTTGACAAGCAATGCCACTGCCAGCAAGGAGGAGACGGAAACATCCGCCACTATCCACTCTCCATCCACCTCGAGCCAGTTCTTTTTGGACGACAGACACCTCCCACAACAGAAAAGGAGGAAAAAGATGAGGCTGGTAGACCAAAGACGAAGTGTAGCCATGACCCTTTAAGTACACACACCTGTGTTCAATTACTCTGAATAAGACTACGAAGTTAAAACTGGTTGGTTTTTTGTTCCTGTTTATTATTCCTGCCTTTTTGTTTTTATGACTTTTCTTCATATGCTTGAAAACAGTAAGCAAGACTTTCTCCTAAACTAAACTGTTCGTGTGTTTGGCTTTGTAACCTTTTTGTCCATCGGGGCTTCCTCAATGGGCTGCCTATCTTTTACTTCATCCTCCTCCGATTCATCCTCCTCTTCCTCTGAGGCAGAAGAGCACTTATCCTGCAGCAAAGCAGGAACCTGCAGACACAACCAGCAGCCTGACTCCTTTCTCCAGTTTCACGTAGTCACTGACACAGTCAATCACAGACGAGCATTAAGAAGAGATGAAAAACACCTAGATAAGGCAGTCAGGCTAAGCTAGCTCAAAAGGAGCATCAAGCAGTAATGTCAGACAGTGATGTCATTGTACCGTTTGGACTCCAGACAGATCTTTCTTCAGTCCAGTCAGCGTCTGATACAGAACCTGAATACAAGCAACAACATCTGTAAACTCACCTCAGCATCAACACAAACACACAACTGTACAACAGGTCACTCTGAAATTATCCTGGTCACTGTGGCGATTCCCTGTTTACAGCCTTTGAAGCTTACGTTGTCTTTGTGACCACTGAATGCTGACTCTTTTGTCCGCATCAGGTCGACGTCTCGCTCGTAGTGGCTGACCTCCGTAAGCGTGCGGGGAATAAATGCCTTCTTAAACACCTAGTGGACACACAGGGCACAGCATGGTCAAAGGTCAAAGACATGATGTGGACCCAAAACATGTACTGACTGTCTTTCCTGAAGAGGCTCTGCCCTCACTATAGCAGTTACCTCCTCGTCCACGCTGTCCTGACCTGTCTGCTGCTTCGACGTCCGCTCAGCTGCGATCGCCATTGCCTGGTAACCAGTCAGAGACAAGCAAAAACATAGTGACCTTCAGCTACAACTAACAGGCAGCAGTTTGACATCAGCAAAAAAAAATAAATAAAAAATCAACAACTGATTTATTGATCACATGTGTTCACACCTTCTCCAGATAATTATCCATGTTGTGGCAGGTAACTGATGGGTCGGTAATGAAGTCAAACAGTTCTCTAATTGTCATGACAGCGACGCTGAGTTTCATAAAGAACTCTGAAAGATTCAGGCAGAACTTGACCTTAAGTCAACAGCATACAACAGAACAAACAAAAAGGCAAAACTTTAGATGCTAAGCAGCAGAAACTTTTGTGGCAACAGCCCACCATTAACATTGCTGCAGTCTTTCCTGAGGAACTCGAGAGCGTGAGGATGGTCATGTTCCACCGACTGCGACACATCGATAATATAAACATCTCCGGCATGATATCTGCAAATTAAAATCACAGTGCATTGAGAGAAACTTCATTCTGGAAGGGCTTAGTGTGCTGTGCAGTGTGGTGGGCAGGGCCTTACAACATGTTGAACTCGCTGAGGTCAGCGTGGACAAGTCGAGCATCCTGAAACATTTTCCTCATGTTCTGTACAACCTGCAGGTAGAGTTCTCGAGCCTTCGACTCAGACAGCGATGCATTCTTCAGCAGAGGAGCCGGCCTGACATGTCACATGAACATCACATGATCGTCACAATCACCGATCAATCACTCTAATAGATTCTTACATGTTGTCTTTTCCGATGAAGCTCATCAGCAGAACATGACTCCTGAGCAGAAGAGGTTCCGGACTTGGGATCCCTGCCGTCTGCAGCCTGGAAAGAACACACACAACAGATGCATACACACACTCACACCATATTCATCAGTCACTCACATCAGGTTCTACTGGGTAACTTAAATTATTTTTTCTATCAGGCACAACATGGTCTAATGTGTAGGAAGAAAGGTTCTGACCTAATGAGGTTCCTCATCTCTTTTTCTGCCCACGTTCTCACCATCTTCCTTGGGTTTCCTTTACAGTAACCGTGGCGGAACCTGCAGAATCATAGAAGTAGAACTAACAAAACAGAACATATTTTCCAATAATAAAACTAATGTAATTATCAGTGACATCATTAACTGAAGCAAGTGTCTGACATTCCTCGACTGATAGGAGGGTGGCCTATTTCTGCTGATGTGGCGACAGCCTGCCAACCTTAGCCACATGTATAGATCTACCTTTATACTGAATTATATCTAGTCATTATCTATTGATCTATATACACAGCTATTATATATTGATCCATATCTATTGATTTCTATTTTATTTATACCATATGTGACACTGGCTTCACACAGAGAAAGTGGTTCTTCTTCGGTGGTGGTGACAGACCTGAACTCGCCACTGACGTATTTGTCTCGGTTTTTGAACAGCAGGATGGACGTCTTGTAGACCTTGATGGCTCTGCTGTCACCCCTCGCTGTGTTGGCGTGATACACATTAGCCTGAAATACCATAGATCATGTGACAGTGATGGGAGACGTGTCGTGAACAAACAATCTGGATCAGACTAGCAATCATCGGTGATCTGTGAGGTCACCTCTTTGCCTGTACTGATGCAGCCGTTGATCTCAGCAATGACACCTTGACTCAGCATCTTGAAGAGAATTATTCGAGTTCGAGGATCCAAAACCTGCAGAAGAGAGAAATGAATACATCTAATGAGCTGGTTATTGATCTAATACAATTTGTGTTGGGCCCTGAGCATCTTACTGTATGCGAGCGACTCACCTGTTCCACTGTGGCACGATCCGATTTGTCCTTGACTCTGTAGCTACAGAAAAGCAGCCAATTAGAGCATTAGCCAGTGTCACATGAATTAATAAACAACAGCTGATTCTTACATACGTGCCAGCCTCTTTCTGTTTCTGCTTCGTCGTTACTTTATTGATCACGGAATCCGCGAAGTTCAGCTTGTCTGCAAATACAAAGAAATCCAGATCATTGATAATCAATGATTGATATATACACTCACAATTGATGACTGATCACTGATGATGGATAACTAATCACTGGCAATTAAGGACTGATTAATGATGACTGTTGACTAATAATTGGTCTGCTGTCTGTTCGTGTGCGCTACCAAGGTTGATCTTGTGTTCATATTTCCTCAGAGCTTGATTGGGTGGTGTGGATAATGGCAGGATCTTACTGGAGGGATTCTGTTTGTTCATCTGAAGAAGAAACAAAAAATGTCATCTGATTAAAAAAAAATCAACTATCAATAATCGGATGATCAGTGTGTGTATGTCTTACCTGACTGTTGAAAGATGTCTGGTTGTATCGTTTGGTCAGATTACCTGCCACTGCTTGCCATGCCCAGTCTTCATCATCATCATCATCATCATCAACTTCATCTTCATTCTCCTCTTCGCTCTCCTGCTGCAGACTGACAACACTCACCTGATGCTGCACAGCCTGTACTTCTGATTCACTGCAGACAACAGAAAGTTGTTAGGCTCAGCTGTGATTAACTGAACAAAACAGGTAACCATGGGATTTCACTGACAGAACCCTTATCTGCTATTGATTAGGATTTTTTTTGTTTTACTTTATATAGAACATGTTAACAATACATTATCAGATATAATTTTTGTATTCACACTCCAAAGTTGAATGGATAAAACCATACAAACTGAAATTAATAAAATAAAATGTTAGATTCGGGGGATACAGTGCCTTGCAAAAGTTACTGGCCCTCTAGATTTTTTTGACCTTTTGCCACATTTCAGGCTTCAATCATAAAAATAAAAAATAGAAAATCAACACCAAGTGGGACACAATTTGTGACATTTTTTTTTTTACAATATTTTAAGCTTTGTTTCAAGAAAAAAAGGGTAGCATGCAATATTATTTTTGGATTTTTTAATGACCTAATGTTGACCTAAAAGACTGATAATTACAAATAAAGTCCACCTGTGTGTCAGGTACTCTCTAATAGTCTCAGACGTTTAAAGCACAAACAGCATCATGAAGACCAAGGAACACAACAGGCAGTTTGAGATACTGTTGTGGAGACATTTAAAGCAGGATTATGATTTAAAAAGATTTCACAGGCTTTAACCATCTTGTTAAGCAATGTTCAGGCAATCATACCAAAATAGAAAGAATATTAGACCACTGCAAACCTACCAAGATCTGGCCATCCCTCTAAACTTTCAACTTAAACAAGGAGAAACTGAGGTGCAGAGAGATCAGAGATGCAGCCAAGAGGCCCATGATCACTCTGGATGAACAGCAGAGATCCACAGCTGAGGTGGGGGAATCTATCCATAGGACAACTATTAGTCACACACTACAAAAATCTGGCCTTTATGGAAGAGTGGCAAGAAGAAAGCCATTCTCAAAGAAGTCTATAGAAAGTCTCATTGAGGTTTTCCATTCCATGCAGCTAAAATGCAGCAAGGTTGGAGAGTGAAATATGATATGTGACTTTTAAACATTAGACCTCGGTCATCCAAAGCTGCATTTATAAATGATAGGATGTTGGATTATAATAATAACTGAAACCTGGCTGCATCATGAGGAATATGTTAGTTTGAATGAATCCACTCCTCCTAGCCAAATGATACTCCTATTCCTCGAGGCCCAGGCAAAGGTAGTGGAGTTGCAGCAATTTTCAACTCAAGTTTATTCATCAGCAACTACACATACTTTAAAAGGTTTTCCCCTCCAACTTGTAAAACATTGCAACCTGTCTTATATGTCACAATGTACCACCCTCCTGGCCCATATTCTGTATTTTTATTTAAATACTCAGCATTACTTTCAAGTCTCATTCTCAGGACAGATAAAATAACTATGGCAGGTGATTTTAATATTCACATTGATGTTGACAGGCTGATAGCCTTGGCTGGGAGTTTCTCTCTTTACTGGAGTCAATCAGAGCTTTTCTCGGATAGTAATGTGCCTACCCATTGCTTTAACAACACCCTTGACATTTCATTCTGATGTACAGCATCGAAGTTGAACACTTATTTGTCTTCTCACAATATCTCCTCCTATCAGATCATTTTAATAACTTTTGAATTCCTCCTACTAGATGTGCTAATTTTAAGTTCAAGGAAGGGATAACCTTTTTATTTAATTCACTGCCCTGCCTTACCAAAGCTCTGGACTTCTATGCTGCTGCTTGTCCATCTGAAATGAATCAACTTGACAAGAGCGCTGCAGGTTCACTGCGAACAACTCTTGGACATCACCACTCCTCTAAAAAAGAAGTTAGGTAAACAAAAAAGAGTCACACCCTGTTATAACTCTCAAACCTGTAAATTAAAGCAAAGTCATAGTTACATAGACTCAAACGAATATGGCATTGCAGCAATGTGGAAGAAGCTCTCTACAGATGGAAATAGAGCCTCAGAACACACAGGAAGGCCCTACGTAATGCCAGAACCAAACACAAACAACTCTAAGTTTCTCGTTGCCACTCTTAAGCTTTTTTAATGACACAATTATGACAAGAGAGAATTTATCACCTTGTTCCATCAACTTGCCCCAATCTGCCCTCAAACACAGGAATCATAGAGACAAAATAACTAACATTTATCTAGTCTAATTTCCTTCAGTCTACCTTTCTAATCTAACTTCATTGATCTCTTTGACCAAAACATCAACCTGTCTCTTGGACCCCATATGTCAGAATTGCCTAAAGATTTTTTTCCATTGATTAGCACTTCCTTGTTGGAAATGCTCAGCATATCATTATCTGGCTATGTACCACAGTCCTTCAGAGTAGCTGTAAGTAAACCACTCCCTGCACTTGATTCAAGTATTTTAGCCAACTATAAACGTAAATCTAAACTTCCCTTCCTCTCTAAGAGCATGGTACAAGCAGTCGCCAAACAGTGGTGTGACTTTCTATGCAACAATGGTTTATATGAGGGTTTCCAGTCAGGATTTAGAATAGATCACAGCACAGCTACATGTACATGGAGTTCAACAAGATTCTCTACTCAGACCAATACTTTTTACCCATTATATGCTCCCCTAATTATTAGAAAGCACTATAATAATTTCCAGTTATGCAGATGATGAGGTTGTTAAAAGGTCTGTTGCTGTTCAGGTTCACCTCAAGGCTGTGATTAATCCTGCCACCTCATGCTCCACATACACCACAGGTAGATACATTTATGTTATTCTACTTAATGTATTCAACCTTTTCTGTTATAAATGTATTGTTTCCATCTTGGTTACATCATGTTTTGCAGCCTGTCCGTCCTGGAAGAGGGATCCTCCTTTGTGTCTCTTCCAGAAGTTTCTTCCTCTTTTCCCCATTAAAAGTTTATTGTTTTTTTTCCTGTACAATGTTTTTGTAAAAACTGAAGCCCATTTAGGCAAATCTGTGATTTGTGATTTTTGGCTTATGCAAATAATATTGACTTGTCTTGACTTTCAAACAAAAACTATCCAAGTATTATAAAGCCAACTATCCAAGTGTTAGAAAGCCAAAGCAAAGACCTATCCCAGACCTGAATCCAATTAAGAATCTAACTCTAATAACTGATTGACACATACATACCAATTTCATATATTTATATAGGTGCTTGTGTTTTTTTTTCCAGAGTAACGACCTGGTATGTTGAAATGTGTTAATATGAGGAATAAAGTAGCAGCTAAACATGCGACGGTGTTATCGTGTGGCCAAACAGCACATTCATCGACCACAAAGAAAAGTTTAAATCAATATTGTCAACAACATAACAGTTTTTTTTCAGATTTTCATGTTATAGACAGACAAATATTTGAATAGGTTGTTTTCTCTGCTCCCTTAACGCCATAAGGAAAAAACATCCATATTTTAATATTCTTCTCTTTCAGTGAGAGAAGAACGCCAAAAGTATTAAGAAAATCAGAGTATCCCCACAGAAATCCTTTATCATTGCTAAGTTAGCAAACTCCCACAATCTATTTTTTAAACCAATTCTGGTAGAATAATGATTTATTCGTAAATTTATGCTGATTAGAGAAGCCAAATTATAGTGACCACTGTTAAATATTCTAAGGCACGTTTCACTATCTTGTGGTTACACAGGAGCATAAAGTCTCTATCTTAGAGAAAACATAATTTGGTATTTTCATGTAGACATTGGACTGTGAAGAAAGTCAGGTCAGAGAGTTAAAACTAAAAAAGTTAAACCATAGCTAATCATTACCACAGCTTGATATGTATAGTATTGGTTAATAAATAATAGCCGTGACATGATGGTAGTCAAATAAAAAACAAACCGCAACAGGGCTCACCTGTCCTCTTCTTCGTTGTCAAACTGTCCAGGTACCACCAGTGCCATGACGTCTCACCGTCAGCAACTTAAGCCAGACACAGAACTGAATCTAAAGATACCGAATCGGTCCGATTTGACCCACGTGAACCTTAAAAGATCCGCCAGCAGCGTGATACCATCACTTCCGGGTCTAAACACGTGACTACGGCAACGAGGAGGAACGCAGCGAACAATTCGAATTGATATTTCCCCATTTATTCACTCTTTTGAATGACAACTACCCACACTAAAGCTACATAATTCCATTATTAGAAAATAATAAGTAACCCCAGCAAACAAACAAACAAACAAGACAAAAAAAAGACAAAACGAAAAAATTACATTTTGAGGAGACAAAATGAATTACAATATGTGTGTTGTGCCTGTGCCTGCAGGTTGATAACCTTTCACCAAAATGTACTATATCCTGAACTTAATTATTGTCAGACTGGAACATGGTGAAGTGGAGTTAACCATGTCAAGGGTTTACCTGACACTATCTAGCCCTTTTCCCCATGTAATCCCAATTACCACATTTGAAATAAAAACCATGGTTATCAGAAAGGGAAAGATTTGTATCCATGACAGTGCAAGGTGATTTGCGGGGGGAGTTTGGCATATTACAACAAACACATTTGGTTTAAAAATATCTAAATAAATTAGCATGTAAAGATTTGGTTTGGAGGTTATCAAAGGATATAAAAATGTCAAAAAGATGTCAAATTTTACCAGCCCTTTTTCTTCCACAGCATATAGAAATCAATGTAGGGGGGTAGAAATAGATGCTTATCAAAAATAGTCAATAATTGATGATTTTGAAGTGCCATCTGAACTATTTGAGGATTTTTATTGTAATAAAAATAAAAAATTCTCTCCATGTATTACAACTTTGAGAGTCTCGTAAGGGGGAGTAGAGGATATAGAATCTCACTTATTATTTCCAATATAGGGAGAAATCTTTTCAGAGATGAATCCACAAAATTTAGAGGATGATAATAGTCGCATATTTTATTTCCAATATGTGTGGGTTATGGAATCAGGAGAGGCCTGAATTAACTATTGATAAGTATTCATAGAGTTGGAGGTTAATATAATTTTATTTAAAAAAAATAGCCAATTAGACATTAATAGACAAGTAAAAATCCCTTTACATCTAAAAAACAATATTTACTAAACAGCTGCAGCACCTATTATGAATCAATTACTACTACTACTACTTTGAAAACCTCCGACAGGAAGTGACATACTTTGTGTAACTGTGACATTGTTTGCATTATTTATACAGTCGTTATGAGTTTTAATTTCATACCCGTTGGCGGCACCATTGTTTATAATGACGCTTCACTTTGAATAGTGGAAAACATTCTTGGCTGATGTGTTTCACATTAATGAATCAGCAGATGGCGCCGCAACTGCTGCTGCTGTTAAACAGGAGGAGAAGAAGCGTGGCGGCGGTATGCTTTGGTTTCCTGTTCCTTCACCGACAGTTACCGGTTTTTGAGACATAGAAGATGGATGCGGAGCCGCAGCGGACTATGCGGTCCATGTTGGTCTCTGAGAGGTCCAGTTTCCTGGATGAGAAGAACCGACTCAGTGCGCAGGCGCAGAAGCACCACCTCAACTACAAGGTACGAATGTTAGCTTTAGCCACGCTAGTTCGGTTATCTAAATTTGTTTACTTTATTAAACAGAACTCCCACACACATTCCACTATACATGTAATGGAGTGTTCCGGACTGTCCACAGTCAGGTCTGGCCGTTTCCACCATCTTGGACGGCAACACCGCTTAGATAAACACATTTGGAGCGTCATTAATCAATACAATTGGTGATTTGTGATAGGATTTTTTTTTACTGCACCTCAGTTTATTTCATAACGTTATCTATTGAATCACGTTAATAATCGTGAAAAAATAGAAATTTGCGACAGAAAAACAAATGTTTTTTCCAAGATGGCGGAAACAGCCGTTCCTAACTGCGCATGCACGACTCACATCGTGCAGAGACAATGGATGTCTAATAAAACTGGATATATCGCTACCTATTTAGCAGCCAATTTTTCACACTTGCCATTCGTGGTACTGCAACAAAACAATCCCACATAGCCCCAAAAAGCATTTCCCCATATATAAAACTGTTGTCAGGACACCCACGTGTATACCATGGTTAATTACTCCTCTTTTGTATTCTAAAATTTTTTATCACGGAATTTTATGTGGGTGCGGTTTTTTGTTCCAACCAGGCAGCAACACAATTGATTCTACCGATGAAAGTCCTTAGCAAGGGTTTGGTGGTTGATTAGTAGAATCAGGTGTGTTACTGCTTGGTTGGAACAAAAACCTGCACCCACAAGGCCCTCCAAGACCTGAGTTTGACACATGTGCTCTAGAATAATATTTTATTTATCTCACATTTATACTGCAACAGCACCTCATTCACACCTACAACCCTTCTGTCCCACACTGGGTCTGGGAAGCCTTTTTATTATACGGTATGAATATAAATACAACATACTTATTTTTCTATGAGTTTGTATGAAGTTCGATATTTGTTAGATATCAGACTCAGTATTTTAACTTATTTTGTTCTCTCATGGTTAAATTCTAAATATTATTCAAACCAACAAAAAAGTAATCTCACCTTCACCAATCAAAACCGTCTTTTTTCTCCCTTATCTTTAAACCTCTAAAATGTCTGGTCTGATCTGAACTGTATTGTTTATCTGTGCAGTTGTCTGTGCTGCTGCCAGAGTGTAGCTCCACCCCCTCTCACTTGGGCACCGCATTAAAGAGTTTCAGCTGTTTCTACCTGATCAAGAAGTTGCCACTATATGAACTGCTGAACAAACAGTTCCTGGAAACTGCTGTGTACCAGGGTACCACCTGACTCATAACACCTGCATACACCTGTACCACCTAACTCATAATGTCTGCACACACCTGTACCATCTGACTGATAATACCTGCACATCTGTGTGTTTTTATAGGTAGTGTGTATGGGCTGTCATACAAGAGTAGGATTGATCAAGAGAACTGTGTCTGTCTGACACCAAATGGTAACCCTCCCTGTCTCCTTTTTTCTCGAACTCTGTCTGTCTCACTCTCTTTGACTCTCCATTTTCTCCATCTGTGTGCAGGACACCTGTCTCTCTCTCTAGACAAAGACTCCTATGAGTTGTTGGGAGTTGAAGGAAAACAATCAAGATTCAATCAAAGAACAACCAGCAGATTTGGTCTGAACTCTTCTAATGAACTGCAATAGTAATATCCACCAGGTTCACGGATTCTGTAGTCCGTAAAGACAATCATCTGCTTAACTACGGACACCAGCTGAACTCACTGTAGTACCTTTTATACTTGCAGTAGTATCCGTTGACCTGACTGACAGCAGCATGGCTCCAGGTGGAGAGGGCTACAAACGTCTCTTTGCAGGTCTGACATCACGCCTTCAGCTACGAACAGACTTCTTGCTGTCACATCATCCAGGTGAGTTACCTGTAGGTTACTCATGATCATCTGCTGCGACTATATTACACACAACCCTTGGCTGTGTCCTGCAGGGGGCAAAGCTGCTTTACAGTCCCTCCTGTCTCTGTACGAGTGGACGGAGCACTCATGTGAGGTCAGCAGCCACAGTCTGACCCATATGTCTTGTCCTGCCCTGCTGACATCTGACCTGCAGTCATATGACCCACACGCCTTCCTGGAGTGGCTTGGAGCTGTGGACGCACGAGTCAGCTGGTGAGAGGACATTCCTTTCTCTGCTGCTATACCTGTGGACAGACAGGACATAATTCTTTTTTTATGATGTTGTTGCAGTGAAAACTCCTCCAGCAGTTTCCTGTCATCACTCATCTGCCCCGAACCAACAATGGTGGCAAGTCGGTCGCTGAGCTTCTCCATCTGTGGGCTGCTGCTCCCCCAAGATATCCACAACCTCATCCAGGAGCTCAGGTAGCTCACCTGTCCCCTCTAGCATTGGTTATCATGCTGATATCACACGATAATCTGTCCTCACCTGTCCTGCAGGTGTTACCTGGAGTGTCCTCGCTTGGTTTCCTGGGTGGCACTGACAGTCCACGGTTTTACAGACAGCCCCGTGTCGTGGGGCAACACAGAACATGGCATCCTGACAGGAGGCGAAAACTTTTACACCCTGCTGCTGTTCCACAACCACACCTACTGCTTACACCTGGCCACGGGAGCCCCTCACACCTGTCCTCCATGACCGCACCTGATGTTGAAAACTTTTTTAGTTTTTTTTTTTTTTCATTTTAGACTTAATTATTTTTGTTTCAGAAACTGAATCTGATTTATTAACAAATTCATAACGATACATTTAAAATTTAATCAGATATTTCACTTTTTTTACTGTCATGTTCAGACTTAGACTGCATCACTGCTGAGGCCTCCGTCAAGTTAAAAACCCTTGACGTGAAGATGTCGTCATGTTAAGATTAAAAAATTTTTAGTTTTCTCTGACAAAATCAAAAAATCTTTAGTTTAGTAGATTTGAGAAACTTTTGAATGGCAAATCTGAGCAGTCTTCCCAAACTACATGCTACAAACATCGCAGGGCAGGGATAACGTTCATCTTATCATCTTGAGCGTGCGAGCAAGCTTAGAATGGCAACTCAGTGGGCAGTTTATCCTTGCTCACTATAGGATTCCCTGGCCTTGCTGGCAGGGTAATAGAGGTGATGAGGGCTCATGGCATAGGACCAGAGCGCACCATTGGATTCCACATCTTGATCTGCAAGATCACAGACTGGAAACTTGAGAGCAGCCAGGGGCTCTCAGATTGAGTTTAAGGGCAAAGAAAACTACTAACTACAGTAACTATTCAATCAAATGGCATCCCTTTCCCAAGTTATTGAATCAGTAAGAAAACTCTGTTTCCAACCCTTCCTGATCTATCCAGCTAAACTTAAGCTGACCCACATATCAAAAGTAGACTTGTTTGAGACCTCTGCAGAGGCATATTTCCTCTGTGCCCAGACTTCACCAGACTAACAAAATATTCTCATGTCTGATGTATGACACAGGACCTTTTATATGTGTAAAATATTATCCCATAGAACCATGGCGCACATCACCAAGTGTCCATAATTGTTATGGGGTGATAGCCAACTTTTTCAGTTCAGATGCATAACTATGGTACACATGGGTAACTAAAATACAAATGGCCTAAATATTGCAGTAAAGTTCAATGCATCTAGATTGGCTTAAGAGGTACAAGATAGCTTCGGTGAAGCGTCTCATTTTAATTACTCTGATAAACTGCACCCATCTAACCATGGCTGTCTAACCATTTTTAACTATACTGCAGCTACTGTCAGTTCCAAGAGCATCAGTTCCAAATGCTGGTGCCATTGAGAAGTAGCATATCCTTATCAATGATGGGACGCTATAAAAATGGGAACATTGCATTGAATGCATCTTAGCTTCTTACTTTTATTTCATCATTTTAATTCAGTGTTTTTCAATCGTTTGTATAGCCAAGGCACATTTCTCTCATTGAAAAATTCCCATGGCACACTGCCAGCTTAAAAACCCACTATGTATACTGTATGTATGTATGTATACATACTTCAATACTCAACATCTTTGTTTAGAAGTGAAGGGTGTCTCATTTGGGGATGGCGTTTAAGCTTACTTGGAGCCATTTTTACCAAATACCAAGCACAACGGAATCGGTGCAGATACATCTCCCGTAAAAGTAAATCCAAGTAAAGGTAGCTTTTATTGTCTTTCCTCGCGCCAGAAACCTCGCTAAACGTCACCATCGTTGTTTTATTTTGACCTCCGCTCATACTAGGGCCTTCATTTGGGTCCAGTTCAGAATCAGTATTTTTTCTCTTCAAAAACGTATCAATCACTTTCACCGTCGTCCTGCTATCCACAATGAACCATCAATCTGCCACTGTGTCAATGTTTCACTAATTCCCTTGTCTCCAAGCACAAGGCAGTTACTACCTACTGCTGCCACCTACTGGTCTGAAAGAGTAGGTACATGATTACTCTGCCAACAAGAGAAAGCATGAGCACACAAATATATAATTTCCCACGGCACACCTGACAATAGCTCTAGTGTGCCGCAGCACAGTGGTTGAAAAACACTTAATTGATCAAGACTGGGCAAAAAAATTGAAAACTAACTACAAAGGCTTGGACAGGCTTAAGGTGATGGCGCCATAGCTGACAATAAAAAGAAAATCAATGCAAAATAAAGTTGAACAACAATTTTGAGATCACAAGCTGAATTTTAAATGCATAGGACAAAACGAATTAGTATTTTACTTGCTAGCAGCCAGGTCATCAACTATCTCAGTGTGCAAAAATGTGAAAAGTATATCAACATTACAGATATCAGCCCAAATCAAAAATTGTTGACTGCTACTAAGGGAATTTTCTTGCTTTTCAGACTTTGTAGACTATGTAGCGCTGTAAAAATCTGAAATATTATTAGATAAAACAAAGTGCAAACCTTTTCCTCAAATATGGAGCTTCTCACGCTTGTGCAAGAAGATGTACAACGGCTTGTGGAACCTATCACTCAACACTCTTGAGAGGTGCTATAGCTGGAAGGAAAAGGGGTACATTTTCTGGATGGAGCGGGATTCTCCCAGTTTTATCTCACTTTTTTTGAAGAGTTTTAGCTCTTCATCTTCATAAAGCTGTGAAAGTTAGTGTTTTTTTCAATGCCATAAATGAATGTTGTAATTCCCATCACTGGTCGCCAGGGATGCCCGTTAAGCCCCCCTTTTTTGTCGTTAGAACCCTTTGCACATATACATTGTCAACACCCAGTTATCTAACCCATCATTTTTAACACCACACACACTATATTTCTGTATGCTAATAACATTTTATTATTTTTTTGGTAGAGCAGCCACATCATAGCCAAATATGTTGAAAACCTGTCAAGAACTTTGCTCTCTGTCTGGTTATAAGGTTAACTGAACACTGCACTTTTCCATTTAAAACATAGTTTTGTCCTGAGCTCACTTCCTCAGCACATCCCAGTGGTGAAACTGTTTAACTACTTTGGACAGTTATCTTTCATTGGTTAATATTGCCAAGAACATTTTAGGGCATCTATAATAGAATCGAAACTTTCGTTTCTTCAATGCTGCCCATACCACCTCCAACTGATTATTGGAAACAAGTCCATTCTTTGGTCTCTAAATTTATTTGGGCAGGAAAACATCCCTGTGTGAAGCCATCAACACTCCAACGACACAAAACAGGATGATTTTGCTCTGATTGGCTTATTGGCTATTTCTTGTTGTAAACCTATAGAAAATAACCTAGTATCCCCACATCTAGAAGATTTGATTTACTTTGCTGTTTCTTTGAAGTTAAGTTGAGGATTGGTCCCATAATTGATTTTCTCTTGTCAACATGGGCTATTGCTGAAAAGAAATCTAGAAAATGATGTAAACAGAACCTAAATAGACCACTCTAATAATTATTTACTTCTGAATGGGAGGATCTCATTTTAATCGCCAGAGTGGAGTCCTGAAGGTATCCATGTTTTGGCAAATGTTTATAATGAGAACTTCATAGCTGTAATGATTTCAGAATGTTTTTTCAATCTCTGGAACATCACTGTTTGTCCATTTTCAACTATGATCATTCAAGAAAGCATATGAAGTGCCATGGAACTTTCTTACATTTCAGCCTATGCACTCCATTCTATACAACAGAGGTTTGGTCTCCTAATATATTAACCTATTTGATATGCAGCTTATAAAATTTTCTTTTTATTGCATGTGAATGGTCTAGTGAGGCACTACATCAGAGGTAATTACCTAAATTGGACATGTTTTAGTCCTCCATTATCTAAACTTCTGAAAACCAAGATCATCAGCAAATACATTTCAGTTATATATCCAGGACACACCTCACTTGAAGACTTTCTCATGAAACTCATCATCTGCAATGCGCACCCTCTGCTCTTATAAAAAAAATAATGCACAGTCACATTCAGAACAAATTCATACAGCATGTGTATTCTGTGTGGACATGGGACTGTGCCTTCCTCACACTACAACTAGAGAATTTATGTGCATATGCAGCAGGATGAGTGTTCCGGGGGTCCAATATGCTGCAGGTAAACTTAGTGTAAATACATGCTCATAAGTAGTCTGAATGCTGTTGCCTCTTTTTTCTTCAGTGCCTCTATCCTGACCAAATCACTGTTGTGCTCCATTGACGTTACCCTCTCAGGTAATATTATTGATTGCCATTGCTCCAGTGCAATTAAAAAGTAAAAAGTATGACATATAAACATTATTCGGAGGAAAACTCTAGAGAAAGAGCTGCTGTATATTACAGTACTACAGTACTGTAATCTGACTTTTGAAAAATATTATACAGAATTTGAGGAATAGTATTTTAAGTATTAATTGTCAATATCCTGTCCAAACTGCTGCCTGGTCTCAAATAAATGCCTGATCTGTTACACATAACATTCACTAGAAGAATGGACCATATTTCACTTGTATTAACCTCTCTGCACTGGCTTCCTGTGAAATCAGGAATAGAATTCAAAATCCTCCTCCTCACCTACAAAGCTCTTAAAGGTCAGGCTCCCCTCCTACCTTAAGGATCTCATGGTTTCAGTTTTTAGTCAGAGGGGCACACACCTTTCCTACATTTAAGAACAGGTTAAAACTTTCCTTTTGAAGAAGCTTACAGTTAGGGCTGGTCCTGCCTGGCCTTAAACATTGCTACGCTGTGATAGGTTTAGACTGCCAGGACCTTATTAGATACTCGCTTTTCCTTCTTTAATACTCATAACTACTCTATGTACTTTTTAAATTGGTTGTGTTCTCAAGGTCTTGCCCTTTTCTCATTCACTGAGCATGCTGCAGTGGAGACACAGAGGTAGCCTTCGGTTGCTCCGGTATTGTCCTGGTTCACCTGGAAGCTGCATTATAATATGTTATTCTATTTAATGTCATATTTAACCTTTTCTGTTCTAAATGAATTGTTTCTATCTCGTTTACATTATCTACTGCACGCCTGTCCATCCTGGAAGAGGGATTTTCCTCTGTTACTCCATTTTTCTTCCCCTGTTTTTTTCCCCCCGGTACAATGTTTGGGTCTTAGGACAGGGGATGTTGTATTGCTGTTGCATAAATCTATGATTTGTTTTTTTGGGCTATACAAATAAAATTGACTTAAGTGAATCAAACACCCTGGCTGGTTTTTGGTTTTTTATGGTACTGGGAATGTAAGAATGTGAAGCTTTTTTTGGGTTGAGGTCTGTGCAACTCTTTCTTTTGGACTGTATGTCACGGTACCATGGTCTTCCATAATGCTACATTTAAATGATAACATCCTACTTAAGCTGACATGTTGGAAAAGGTGTATGCTCCCAATATGCATCACTGCTGTTAAAAAGATGTTGGCTTTACTCTGGAGACCTCTGCATACAATTACCAAACCCCATTGGAATAACACATTGTAAACATGGAGCTATCACTGAGAATGCACAGTGCTTGAGCGGGCTGTATTCTATCATGGGAAGCAATGGCAGATAGGATTAAAGCACTGCTGTCATTAATATTGTTTATTTGCATCTCTTTTGTTAAAATTAGTTCTTTCATGTCCAACACAAGTCCTGTGATGATCCAGATGTGAGGAGATAAGGTGGGTAGGGTTGGGTCACCTTTGGATTGCCATTTTGGTCCTACCTTACTCCTGTCCCCAAATTCTTCAAGACAATTGTAAAAAAAAAAATAACTATATTCATATAATAATTTAAATGTTCTCCAGAACTCTGGAAGACCAGCTGGGTTCACTTTATTGAACAGAAAAGTTATCATGAAGCTGTTTTAATATTTCATCAATATTTAATTCAAACAGCTGGTCAGTAAAATTCAGCTGATCATCAGCTGGTTGTTACAGGACTGTACAGACTTTATAAAACACTGCTGAAAAATGGTTGACTTACTCCTCCAGCAGAAAGAAGAGGTCACCCTCATCTCTATATATCCTATTCTCTGTATTTAATCACATGATCAGAGAACCTAGGCTAGAACCCTGTGAAATCCCACTGTCAGTTAACTGGTTTATACTAGGCTAACATGGCCTGGACCTGAGGCTGAGTCATATGACTTTGGAGGAAACAGAAGAAGGTTTAACTAAATGTCCAACTGATTTTATAACTTAAAAGTTTTACAACAAAATAAGAAACAAGTTCAGAATCTGCTGAATCTCTGGCCCTGTTTCAGTCTGGTCCGGCCTGGTCTAGCATAGCTGGACCCCCCGCTGCAGCTGCTGTAGGATGGCGTCAGTTCCCTGTGAGGAGCCCCAGACTCTCTTCAGTGCTTCACACTCACGCTCATTGGTTTGCTGCAGAGCGCTGCGGCTGGTGTTCCTCAGCAGGGCTTTGGACTCCTGCAAGACCTGCAACCAGAGGAAGGAGGGAATTGCCGAGAAGGGAGGAGAACCGCCCATAGAAGGAGAGACAGATGTCAGACTAATATGATTTTCAATCATGATCTGAATTGTAAGAACATTTATTCTGATTTGACAAAAAACATCTGAAACAGAGGTTTGTAGTCATTTGTAATATATATATTCAACTGATTCAGTTGCTATATCTATACACACACACACACACACACACACACACACACACACACACACACACACACACACACACACACACACACACACACACACACACACACACACACACGTCAGGAGCTATATGTCTGAATCATCGGGTGAAACTGTAAACAACACTCTCAGTCCTACATATGAGAGACTGAAAAGAGACCCAACAGAGTGCTATAAGAAAAAGATTGTCTGCTGCCTACAAGACCTGAAAGTTATGAAAGCCATTGACCAACATACAGTGGGGAAAATAAGTATTTGAACACCTCATTAAAAAATCATGCATTGTGATTTCTGGATTTTTCTTTTTAGTTTATCTCTCTCACAGTGGACATGCACCTACGATGAAAATTTCAGACCCCTCCATGATTTCTAAGTGGGAGAAATAGCAAAATAGCAGGGTGTTCAAATACTTATTTTCCCCACTGTATGTATTACCGACTCTACCCAGGGGACACCATACCATACATATACAGGATCCTGAAGATTCCCCTCAGATCGATTGTTAGCAGCATCAACTCTGTCACTTACAATATTGCAAAAATCCTGTCAACGATTCTGTTTCCTTCAATAGGAAAAACCCCACATCACATCACATCCAGAACTCCATGGACTTCACCGACAAGATGAAACCATGGTTTTATATGATGTCACATCCTTGTTCACATGCATCCCCACAACAGAAGCAGTGGAGGCTGTTAGAAGACAGGACACACCAGGACAAAGGGCTGCACATGCGAACCAACCTCACCCCAGACAAGATTTGTTCCCTCATGGAACTTTGCCTCACCATCACCTACTTCAAGTACAATGGTGATTTCTACAGGCAGAAACATGGCTGTGCCATGGGCTCTCCAGTCTCCCCCTTGTGGTGAACCTTTACAAGGAGGAAGTGGAGTACCAAGCACTGACCTCATTTAAAGGAGCAACACCTTGCCACTGGTTTATATATGTGGATGATACATTCTGCAAAATCAGAAGCCAGGAAGTAGAAGACTTCACAAAACACATAAACTCATTCAACAGCTACATCAAGTTCACCAGGGAGGAAGAAAGACAGAAAGCTGCCTGTCTGGATTGTGAAGTCCTTGCCGAAAAAGAAAGTGGGGGTGTCGGCAAAGAGGTCTACAGGAAACCCACACACACATCGACCAATATTTACTCTTTGACTCTCATCACCCACTGGAACACAAACTAGGGGTTATGAGATCCCTACAACACCAGGCAGACAGCACCCTTCCCAAAGCAGAAGGGAAAGAGAACACACATCAAACAGGGACTTAGAAATTGTGGTTACCCCAACGGGGCATTCACCAAGATGGATAATTGTTTATGCTGTACAATGCAGTGAAGAGTGCCCGGATTTATATATCAGAGAAACATCTACATCTAAAGGAAAAGGGACACTCCTTTAAAAGACACGGACGAGGCACATTTTAGACAAGGAGGACAGGTGGTTTGAAAGGGGAGTGAAGAAGGCCATCTATGTCCATTTAGAAAGACCAACTTTGAACAGAGGAGGTGGGCTGCTACATACCATCCTGCCTTGAGATCTCATCCCAGGAAATTTAACTGCTCTTCACCATCAGAGCAGGACTCGTTCTCTGGATCATGTAACCACAACAACTCTCATTCCACTTCACACCTTGAAGTGTGACTTATGCGACATTGTTATTGTTTAAACTTCTTCAAGCTACAAGAAAAAGTCCAGTTGCTTACAAGTAACTCCTTTGACACTACAATGACCTGGATGAGTGAGAATCTGCACAGACATTTTAGCAGTTGGTTAACCACCAGTCTATAAGAGACAGTTACTGACCAGTGAATCAACAGCCACCAGCTCTTTGACTCGAAGCATTACTTCCTGTGTGAATGTTCCTGGCCAAAGAACCTGAGACACCAAACCCTTAGAACACGCTTCCTGAGCCGTCAGCTTCCTGCCGCTCAGCAGCAGTTCATTAGCCTGGAACAGAACAGATCACATGACTTAGCCTCAAACATTTCATTTAGTCTTGAACAGCCAACTGAGTCTAGATATCCTGGAACAGTGGACTGACCGAAGCCAGGCCCATGATGTGGGGAAAGGTGAAAGACGAGCAGCCGTCAGGCGTCTGTCCGTATGACGTGTATGGGGTCTGGAACCAAGCCTTCTCATTAGCCCACACCACGTCACAGAGTGGTAGTATGGCAGCGCCGAGGCCAAGTGCTGGACCATTCACTGCTGCCACGATTGGCTTCCTGAACTGGATGAAGGTATTGACAAAAGTCCTGTAGAGGAGAAGAATCCCATTGGTCAACAGTTTTAAGCTAATGATATCACATAACTTTTTTCCTCCAGTTACCGAATGGTTTCAGCCATTTTGATGCTCTCCTTCTTTCTGTCATCCGTCAGATGTCTGATGAAGTACAGGAAATCAAGTCCACAACAGAAGACACTGCCAACAGCAGCGAGTAGCACAAGCTTACTGTCATCTGATGATGCTGTTGCCATGGCACTCTGGATCTCCTTCATTACCTGAGAGGGAGGAACAACATTATTGCTGAGCTTGGTTGCCATGACATATTTCCTTCATCAACACAGCATCAGCTGGTTATTAGGTTGCATGATGTGTAACTATGTACTGTTCTGAGAGGAAAGATAAAGCTAGCCAGGGCAACTTTTGCATATGCTGAAAACACATAATATTGATATTTATCAGGTATTGTAATGGGTCTAGGTGAGTTTTTAGGTGTTAAATCCAATCATTCCATTTGAGTTATGATATGAGGTGTAGCCTTACCTCAGGGTTGAGCGTGTTGTTCTCTGAGCTCTTGGTGGAAAGCAGGATGTGAGTGAAGCCATCTTGTTTCTTCACCACAATGTCACGGTAGCGGTATGCACTCTCTGTTTGCCGAACACTGAACCTCAGGCGTTTATCAAAGGCAGAGCGGTCCTCTAGACGGCGTTTCCCTGTCACACTGGTCACCCCAGGGACAGCATTCTGAACGTTAGACATCCCGTTAGCAACCGCCTCCATTAAGGCCAAGCCACCTAAGAGGAGATAGATCAGACACAAGAACTGATTGATATAGCTAAAGCTGTGTTTCCACTGCAGGAGTTCCTGGTAAATGGAGGGGGTAGGAACATCTATAGGAACCATTATCTCACTCTTGCCTCTTAGTGGATGTGTATCCACTGCATATTAGGAGTCCTCTGAGTTTTCAGAATCTGGAGCGACAGTTTCCACTGTGACTTCAGAGAGAAAACGAGGGAGATCAAAAGCTGCACAAAAGAGCTTTTCAAGGCTAACAGAGTATCTACCCAGAGAAGGTACTCCATTGGCCCAATAAAGGTTCCTGTAAATTATGGACGTTCCTGCAGTGGAGACATGTACCAGTAGCGGCTTTCCCATTACCGGGCCGTAGCCGACCCTACAGGGGGGACTTGTTGCGAAGAGGTTTCACACATTCGGGGGGAGGTGCTAACGGGGCCGTCCCGGGCCAGCTGGCCCTCGATTTTCTGGCCCAACCTAAACGATGGTTCTAGAGGGGCCGCGGCGGGCCTAGAGGCAGTGTCCAGGTAGGGGCGGGGGCACCATCTGGAACCAAAATAAAGCAGGGATGGCTGGCTTACCTGTATCTATATCCGTAACTCTCGTCAACGAAGGAATTCCTAACTGCTTTTGCTTTTCTGGAAGTATTTGGAAGATGGAGCAGCAATTCTGGTCTGCGAAAATCGAGGGGGTGTGCAGGAACGAAAATGTGATGAAACACATCGCTGCAGAACTGGCGAAGTTGGGCATAAAGCGGATAACGGTGCAAATCCGCGAAAAACTGAAAAAGCTACGAGCCCAGTACAAGGCGGCGAAGATACACAACAACAGCAGTGGCGTACAGCCAAAAAAATTTCCTTATTTTGAGTCGTAACACCATGACCATTATTCAGGAATTGCCGGACACAAACGTTAGCCCACAGGAGCAAGATGAGTCTGGTAAGTATTTGTATTATCGACATGATGTGTGTTTTTTTGTGGCCTTGTGCAAATTGCTAAACTTACTACACGTTTGCATTGTACATCATATTAGAATGACATATAAGGCGCTTTGTCCGCCTCCAAAACGCAAGAAGCGTCGCTAGTCGAAAATCCGTGTCGTTGCTGTAGCCTGCATGTTGACGTTTGTTTATTGTTGCTTGGTTACTTATGCAGTGTAACTGCCTATCCTGCTTGAAAATGGGCTGGATCAGTGACGTTTTTCCGAACGAGGGCGTAACCTGGAGATACTAGTAGCCCGTAATGTGCAAACAACAGCTCTCAGGGCATGGGGCTAGCGGCCTGAGGCTATCAGCACCGAGGGGCCCCTCCTTACGGCCCGGGCCGGCCCCGCTGTGCAATGGGAAAGTGGCTAGTGGGGATGGCTTGTAAAATTAATCCCAAGTTTTTGCAATTGAAACAAGGCTTATGTGATAAAAAATAGTCTGGGTGGACCTCACACTGTAGAATAAGTTCTCTGCATGTTGGAGTTAGTGAATTATTAAACTACTTTGACAGTTGTTTGAGATGAATGATTCTTACAGAACAAGCAGCTAATGTTATTCAGACTCTCTGATGTTTCCCAGATGAGAAGCATACAGTTGATTTGCAGACAACTGATCCTCAGAGAGTCAAACCGAATTCTCAATCGGTAAAAATACAGAGTGGTGTTGTCCAAAAACATTCAGTAGTATAGGATCCTATAGGGTCATTGGATTGGGGGGCTATAGCAGAAATCAATGTAATTTAAGGCATTTTGAGAAGAAAAATCACATTTACTTCATGGCCACTCTGGCAAAAACAAACATTAATACTAACAATTGTAAAAGATTTTCGTGAGTTCGAACATGAAATGAAAGAGTATTAGTGAATTTTGATTTGCTTTGTGATTATTGAAAATACTGCAGTGGAAGAATGTTCATTAGTACAGAATAATTATGATGTTTGGATTTCAACAAATAAGAAAATTAAATAATCTGCCCTTTTTATTGCTGTTGTTAATGGGAGGACGAAAGTCTTTCTCCTGCTCTAATCACCAACAATCTCGAATGTTTGTTCCTAGATTAAGAATTATTAAAATGATGCTGCTTAAAAAAACTACAATGAAATAAAGGCTAGCGTGCAACAGGGTTTCAATACTCATCAATTAGTATAGTGATCAGGAAAACAATGATCAGAGCCTCTCTATTCTCAAGACAATTTAATTCAATTTTATTTGTGGAGAAAAAAAAACACAAGACAATTCCATATCCTGTCTCAGTCTGGCATGAGGCAAAAGGATCGAGTTTGACCATTGATCCTTACCTGTCCCGCTGAGGGAGCGCATGGCCGTAGATGTGATGGAGATCCGAGGCAGGGGCAGGGGATTCTGGCTGCGAGGTCTAGTCCCCATGCGGGCCCGCTCTTCTCCCGGTCCCAGCTGGACAGGTTTCTCTAACAGGGCAACCTCCGGCGGGACCAGGTGAGCCTCCTGCACACCGGCCTCCAGACCGTGCGCTGCCTCCCGGGGAGACTCCTCCTCCAGCCGGTTGTTCATGGGACTCCTGGGGACCAGGATCTTGATGCCAGTCTTGGATAGGTCCATGCTTCGCCGGGCCGAACTGACTAGGGATGCCGACATAAGAATCCCGGAGCCAAACCTGTCAGTCACCAAGTGCCGCTGGGAATCAACATTTGTCTGGTGGATCAGTCCGATCTGATCCCGGCTTCCAGGCAAACCACCACCACAAGCTGTGGCACAGGTTGGTGGTCTACAGGGAGGCCTGTGGGCAGCGCTGTAGTGGTAGTTGGGTGAGCTGCGAGTGGATCGCAGTAAGGCACCGTCTCTCTGGCATTCGTTATGCTGACGGTTAAAGTCGTGGACATAGATCATGCAGGTGGACAGGTGACTCTCCGGCTCCCAGGTGTCTCCCTCTGAGCCATAACCTCTCCACCTCACGAGGTACTCAACCCGTCCCTTTTTATTCTTCCTCTTATCCATGATCCGCTCCACCTGCAACACACGAACAACAGTACATGATCAATACTTACTCGAGTGTTGATCATTTCTGACCGATTGCTGTGAGCTTAGTTTGTTTCTTTATGTCAGCTTCTGACGAGGCTTCAGACATTTACACTTTGTGTTTCCTGACGGAAAGAAGAAGAAAGAAGAAATCAACACCTCTGGCTTAATGTTTCAGAAACCTGTCCATTTTTTAGTTACACGTATAGTCTTTTTTTTGTATGTGGTTAGTAACAGATAGTTTTATTGTTTTAGGGCTTTTTTTTCTTTATAATTTCTTATTATTTCAACAGTTCAGCCTCATTTAGGCAAGAAATTAGAGTTTTTTCGGCAATATTGTCAGCCTGGAATATTATTTTTAATAAATTATGGATTAAAAAAAATACAGATTAATCAATTGTCAAAATAATCTAAAATTGTAGCATATAAGTGCATATTTACTTAAGGCCTCAATTGCATATTGCATATTTAATAATTTTTTTTGAAAATCTTAAAACAAAAAAAAATTAAGTTACTTTCTTACATTAAGAACATAAGACATAAAATCACCTACTAATACTACACCTTAAATGGTGATAAAACTTTGGTGACGTAAAACATTTCATTATTTACAGATAAATCGAAAAATAATCATCATTGATCAATGAGACCTTTCAGCGATTCGCTGGAATATGATACAGCTTGAACAAAGATTCTTTCTACATATCGTTGCTGTAGAGCTTTATGAACCTCCTCCAGCCTGTTAGCGCAGTTAAGTCTGAGCTAACAGCGAATTGAGCTGGCAGCTACCTCTGTGGCTACTTCCGTAAGCTAACAGATGCATTTATCCTCTCCGGGGCCGCTTAAGAACCAAACCTACCGTACCTTTATTCAGTTCAGCTACTCGAGAAGTTAATAAAGTTTAACAAAGGTGAATCTTAGCTACCATTAGCCTGTTAACATTAGCTCGCGTCACCTCGTAGAACTCTTCTGTAGCCATGGAGACAGTGCGCGTGCACGAGCAGCTTTCACACGCGTGTCCAGCAGAGCGGCGACATCAAAGAGATAAAATACGTTGTCGGTGATTCTGTTTGAGGTTCCGTCGGTGGTTATACCTGAGCACCCTGGATATTGCTGTTAGCTTCTAGCTGTTAGCAACATCCGCTCTTTTACACTCCTCCAAAATAAAAGTCTTTGTTTTAAAAATCATTCACTATCATCACTATAATTTATACCTACGTGTATTTTGTTCGTGCCATTTTCAATGTTTCATAATGTTTTGCTTCATTGAATACTCATATACTCATATGATATGGTGTTCACAGGGACGTTTTTTCTAGGGCAATTTGATTCCCAGCTCATCCACTCTACACATGGAAGTGTCTTCAGGTGAGATACTAAACCCTTAATCTCTAGCTGCCTCTTTTAAAACATGTGAAAGCATAAAAAATCAATAGTTACATACATTAAAACACATTAAAAACACTTTAGCCTGTTTTTAACCAACGAGACATCAAACAACAAAGATTTCCAGATGGGAAGTAAACATGCCAACATACAAACTTTTCTGGATTTAAAGCTCATTCCTGCAGAAATTAGATTAAAGGTGACAAAGAGAGGTGAACAGAAACATGGTTTTATTCTGAAGGGGGACAAACAGGCAAGGTCACAGCATTGCAGGTAAATCCCAAGGGTCTTTCTGTAGCTTCTTTCCCTCAGTCAGATTTGATGTTAGTTGGTTTTGGGCTGCGTGGTACCGATGGAGTTGATAGCATGGCACCACCCCAGGCCTTATAGCACATGGAACAGATGAAAATGGGAACGGCAAGCACCAAGCCGACCAGGACACAACCAGCCAAAGGAGCCTGGCTGAACAGAATCTGGAGAGATAGACAGCATTCAGAGGTCAGGGGTCAGAGGCCAGAGGTCACTGACACACTAACTCCACACAGACTCACCATCAGTGTGATTTTGGCTTCATAAACAAAGCGTCTGATGCGCTGAGAAATGCTGTTTCCACCCTGAAACTGAGACACAATTACTGTCATTCTGACGGATCTGGACAGAACTTGCCCTGTCTCACTCTGTCTCACCTTCACACTACCGTCCAACACCTTGTCCAGCAACTCGAGCAGGTGGCCCTCCTTCTCAATGGAAACTGATGGCACGATGTAGCTGTCACTTGACAAATTGACCACGATAACAGACGGCACAACGACTTCACTGATGTCACAGACAGAACAGACGTTTTTTAAGGTTAAGTCTTCAGACACCAAGTAAAAAAAACATTGCAGCTTGTCTTCTTTCACCTATGCAATAAAGCAAAGGTCAATTGTCGTTTTTAAAAGGTGCACTGAAATTTGTCCCTGCATTAGTTATTCTGGAAATCAGGTCTCATTACTTTCAGCTTCTCCCCTCTGCTTCCCTCCCTGAGGGTCGCTGTGGCTCAGAGGTAGCACAGTCATCTACAGGTCAGAGGATTAGTGGTTAATTCCCATGTTGATGTGTCCTTGGGCAAGAAGATGGCTGCACCATTGTTTATGTGTGTGAATGTGTAGGAATGGTTATGTTGACACCTTGTATATCAACCACTGCCATCATTGTGTGAATGTGTGTGAAAGGGTGAATGAATATTTTTAGTGTGAAGTGCTGTGACTGGTTGAAATGACTAGAAAGGCGCTATGTATAAATGCAGTCCATTTACCTCCCAGTAAATCAAGAAGAGAATTTTGAATCCTTCTCCCCACCTACAAAGTTGTGAATGTTCAACCTCCATCTGACCTAAAAGATTCGTGGTTCCTCATCATCATGTAAACACTGAGCTGACAGAAACAGCTAATCAGAAGGTCAGAGTCTCTGTAGTAGAACATTAGGCTCCTCTGTTGTAAACATTTTTCCTGTTTCAGGAAGCTCAGGAAGAACAGTTTCTGTGATGAAGCTGATATAAGGGCCGGTTCAAATTCTGCTACTGCAGATTCAGACAGAATTTAATGACAATGAGAAGAATTACTCACTCCATCACCAGGCCTTTAATGTAGTCATTGCCTTCCATGAAGCCAAAGTAGAAGTTCCTGACAGACACACAGTAAGTTAATTTCAGGTTTATCTTATTACTCTCAGTAGTTAAATTTTCATGATAAAAGCTCTGAAGGCTCTGACCTGCTGTAGGTTTCTCTGTAGTCTGCAGCCACTTTCTCCACTAGACTCCTATACCTGTGCAGGTAACAGATGTGTCACACACAGGTTGCGGTGCTGTCAGTGTTAGTGATGAATGATGCAGGCATACCTTGAACTCTCCTCACATAGACGTTGGTCTGCCACCAGCGCCAGCAGCACCAGTTTACCTGTTGACAGGTAGACAAACAACTGAAAGGTTAATACTGTAAATGATATTCATCTTTATCATAATCAGCTGTGACATCAGAGGTTACCTGACTCTCCCATGGCATACAGCGTGTAGCTGTTGATTTTGCTGTAGTTAGGAAAGCGTTCTCTGTTCATCCAGGACATCAACTCACCATCACGTTCCTCTGAAACACGGTGAAACTCATTCAGATAATACAAGGTTCTGCCAACATTTACCTTAGCTTCAGTCTGAACACCTGAGGAGGACGGTTAATTTAACAGAACAGCTGGTTGTCTCACCACTATAGGTGGAGTAGGTCCTGTCTTTAAAGACAACCACCGCAGGCAGAGACGAGACAGAGACAGCCTGAAACACAGAAACACCTTGAACACATAACTTGGTGTAAATCGTGTATGTGTCTGTTTCTCTGTCTTTGTCTCCTGTGTATCTTACTGTGTGTATATAACAATCAATATGTTCAATTATATGTCTCTTTCTGTGTATGTCTGTCCTTTGTGTTGTTTTGTCTCTCTGACCTTGGGCAATACGTCCCTGGATGCAGAGAAGAAGTACGTGTAGATGATCAGCTGCTCAGCTGCAGTCGAGTAGTTTCCCTTTGAACACACAGACAGGTATTATTGTGTGTGTGTGTGTGTGCTTGTGCATGTTTGTGTGTATTAGGTTCTATTCCCTGCAAGTTAATCATTAATGGTGCGTGCATGCAACTCAGTAAATTTTGTAATAAAGGCTTCCCAGCCGGAAGTGGATCTTTATGGTGAAGCACTATAAAGACCCACTTCCTTAACATCACAGACTGTGAACACATGAATGTGTGAACAAATGCGATTGCAAAAAAAAACCAAAACACATGAATGTCATGTGTCGACCCAGCGCTTTGTGTGATTACTAGGGTGAGGCAACATCACACATGAATGCATGCATAAATAGGATTATTTAAGGCCAATGAGATCATAGAATATGTATGCAAGCATAAGTGTGTGCGTGTCTGTATGTACTTTCAGTGGTGATGTTGCTCCGATGTAAACAAACATGACATCATAGTGACTCATAGCGTGTTGAAAGAGCTGCAAACTGGTCAGAGTTCGAATCAGTGGCCTAAATGACAAATACACAATTGTTATTATCACACAATATACATTATTCAATAGTGATACAATGAGATAATAACTACTATTGGATTGTGTTTACTCACCCAGATAGACGATTAGCAAACTCCAGGATTTCATCTTTGTTTCTAGGTCCCAAATAATTATATCTCACTGCTTTCTTCAGCCTGACACACAAATAGATCAATTATTACTTTTAATCAATATATTTACTGGTGTCCGATCAATCCTTTAGAAACAATATATCAATATGTTCAATTATAGCCTAAAAATTTTCTTTTTTTCAGGAAATACTTCTGTGGTTACTTTACAAGCTGTCTGTCAGTACAGCTGATTGGATGCAATGCAGTGATGTCAATTACATGAGGATGGTGGGATAAGTTCTGACACGGAACTCTTTGGCCAAACCTGCAGGAAGAACAGACAGCATCAGTGACCTCTGACCCAATCTCACACACACACATACACTCACACACAGGACATAAACTCCTGGTGTTGCTATACAGGGTGTCTTTGACTCACCTGTGTGAGATGAGATTCACCAGTCTATAACTCACCTGTCTGACACTTACATGTGTAAGACTCACCTGTGTGAGATGAGATTCACCGGTCTATAACTCACCTGTCTGACACTTACATGTGTAAGACTCACCTATGTGAGACTCGCCTGTCTCTATCTCACCTTGATTGGCAGTTGCGTCTGATTTGCCAACACTGACCGGAGAGCCAAGACTCCTGAGTTCAGATCCAATCTGATGCCAAACTGGATCCAGTTGTTTACAAAAGGTGCACCAGGGGGAGTAAAACTGTTAATAGGACGTATGACATGTGAGGAAAACAAACAACACACTGGCACATAATCAGTGTCACATCCTGTAAAAAAACATGTTATTAACAATGTATGTAATGAATGTCTAATAAACATAATAAATGTGCAACAAAATGTGTAATAAACATAATAAATTGGTAATAACAACATGTACGTACTTCAATGAGCCATGTCTCATCATCTCCTCTCGTTTCCATGAAGCTGTCAAACACACAAGATAATCATTAATTTCAACTCAACTAAGAAACAGAAAAAAACTGATATTATCAATGATCAGAATCATTTCAGATCAATTCAGGGAAACAAACAAGAAAACTGAGTCAAAAGTGATGATAGTAAGGACACATTACTGACAACAGGTGAAAAACCATAGACAAAATCAACCTTCAGAAAGAAAGAGACAAGGAAAAAGATGTAAAAAGATGTCTGCTCAGAATGGACAGACGGATTAGACAGAGGATGAGCTGGTGTCTGAATTGGTCCAGAGTTAAAAGGAGAAATTAAAAGACTAATTTCAGTTGGATAAAGTGAGAATTGTTGTAACATGATAAAGCTGCTAAAGAACAGAAAAACATATGATACAAGAATCTAGGTAAAGAAGAAGTCAAGAGAGAAAAATGGAAAATATGTAGGACATAAAGGACAAATGATAACATTTAAACAACCAAAAATGAGACTAATGCCACTTTCACGCTGACCCTGTTTGGTCCACCTTAAATGAACCAAAGCTATTGGTATAGCTATACAAATATAGATAATTAAATATAATCTATAAAATATATTTAATATAATCTCTAATCAGTGCCCATCTTTTTCTCTAGTGCGATTTCTCTCTCATAAGAAAGGGATTTTCTGTGAAAAGCCTTCCCCCTCGCCGTATTGCATGGCATGCTGAGCCATGTGCCACTGATAAATAAAGAAAGGATTTTTAATTGAATTGCCATTTTGAAGTTATGAATGGCCCCTTAACCATTTTGACGTTGACTGTTGATGCTCAGAAGGTTTGGTTAGGTTCCAAAAAATTGCAGTGTGAAAGCGGAATCAAAATGAAAGCAACAATGCTGAAACTTTCAAGTAACCCAAGCCTGCTTGGTTAGGTGTGGAAGTGACCTAAATAACTGAGCCAGAGTTGAACTCACGAATCATCCAATTCGTCCACAAAAGCGGAGACCGACCACAAAGACACAAACAGCAGTGCTGTCAAACAAACAAACAAACACATTAATCAACATAAAATGTGTCTAAACAAACTTAATTTATTGGTTAATCTCACATATGCCTAGCTAAACAATATTTTCAGTGTTTCACTTGAACTTCTCCATTTTCACTAGTATTACGGACAAGGAACCCTTCAATAATGAAGCACAAAAGTTCCTGAACTAGTTTGCTTTAGTCAGAAGAAACTGGCATTTACACCTGAAAATACTGATCATGTCCATTATTGAACTGATTTGGTGTGAAAACACAAAGTAGAACTCTAAACAGCATTTTCCTGTGTTTATTGATCGGGCGACCAGATGTACCTAAACTGTGATTGGTTGAAACACAAACATCAATGTGATGTCACCTGTTTCCAGACTTTACTTTAAATATTAATCAGCTATTAAAGCAGACTCAAAATGCTAACTTTACTCTGAACCAAAATCATATTCAGCCTGTGTGACCCTCTATAACCTATTAAACTCGTTATCCAAATTAGCCTCAGACAGGTGAACAGTACTGCAAAGGTAAAATGAAACAGTCTGGTGGAGACGTACCTGAGAGCAGGACACTGTTCCTCCGGACCGACATGATGATCTAAACTCAGAAGCTCAACTAAGCAGCTAATCTGACAGGAGATTGAGCACTAATCCATGCTGCCAGATTAACAGCTTCAATCAATCAAGCTTTATTTACAACATTTTCACGAACACAGATTCTATTGAGTTTTTGAATATTACCAATTTTTAGTAAGACAACTCAAAAAGTTTGTGCCAGATTTGTATTAAACTTCAAATGAATGTTAGGAATGATACCATGCACAGATTAAATTTTGGTAATGATCCGAAAGAAATCCTGGTTTCAAGATCGCTGTGAATTTTCTGTCGTTTGGTAACACTGTGGTAATTGAACTTTCTAACAGGTGCTAGTTTGGAGCCACGTGGTGGTAATATGTGGCACATGCACATGTTAACGGAGGTCTGTACTGTCAACGCACTGTTCTAGTTATTATATGATTGAGAGGAACAGATCAACAGGTCCATATATGATTTGATCAGGTATTGATAAAGATACCATTTTTTTCACACTTTATAATAAAGTTGAAGCTTTAAGTTGACGTTTGAAATGATTGCCTGTCATATGACATTAGTTTCTCCATCACACCTGATGATCATTAACCAATCAATGCAGGTTGGAATCTATGGCACATATTTCTACATATATACAGTAACGCTACATATATAACAATATATATAAATCTGAAAGTATACAGTGGTATTAATAAGTGTTTGAAACCTGTTTGGATCTTCCCGTTTCAGATCATCAATTATCATTTATTATTTAGATATTAGTCAAAGACTAAAACACAACTAAACACAAAATTCAGTTTTTAATCAATTGTATGTATTTAAAATAATAATCCAGCAATTTGTGTTATCTTGTGTTGACTAAAATTGTATTTGTTTGGTCCGAAACAAGTATGACAAACAATGGAAAAAAACACTTTTTTCACACCACTATATAATGCTACGTATAACTACATATATAAATCTAACCCTATGTAATCAGTGTGTTTATTGAATGTGTGTCGTTAATAATCAAACATTACTGTCAGGTTTCTATTGACAGTAATATTTGTCAGTAGAAACAAACATTACAAATAAAATAAAATAATTTTATTTGTATTATTATTTCATTAATAGGCCTCAAAATAATACAAATATTCAAGTTTTAATTACGATCAGCAATCTGCAGCTGCAGTAAATCCGTCTCCTGTGAGGTCTTGGTAGGGTAGGGTGGTCTTTGCGGACATGTTGCAACAGCAGCTGTCTGTTTGGACTGGAGTACTTGCACTGTTGGCATGGAAACGACTCGCGGGTATGATGACGGCTAGTATGAAGATCCAAACTCTTCTTCTGGATGCTGATGAAAATAAATGTGTTACCATGTGTGAGAAGGTGATGACCCCTCCCCTTCTCACCTGGTTATAAGGGGGAACTGACTAGCAGTGAGAGAGTTCCCCCCCGGACATGTTTGCGTGCGGGACAGGTGACGCGACGCATGGGACTGCCTGTCTGGTCCACCTGGTGCGAGGTGGACTTTCCCTGCTGGCGTGAGCGTTGTGCTTTCTTTTTTTGTGCCGTCGTTAAATAAATGTTTTTATTACGTGAGTTCCTTTGCCTCCTGTCTCCACTTCTTTTTCTGGTTGCCCTGATCCCTTTTGTGGGGAGACCACGTCGGTCGCTCACACCATGACAACCAGATATTAAGTGATTATCAGATTATCAGGTGTGCCATTACCTGCTGTAGACACACTGATCACACCTGTAAGGCTTCTCCTGGCTGTGAGTCCTGCTATAGGTATAGTCTGTGTGTCTGCCTGCCTGTGTGAGTCCTCAGGTGTTGCAGCAGTGAGGCTTTCAGCCTGATGCTATAGGAACAATGACGACAGGTAAAAGGTTTCTGTCCTCTGTGGACGCCCATGTGACATCTCAGAGTCAGTTTGGTGGAAAAATTCCTAAGAAAACAGTTTGGATTAGACAGGTGATGTTGGACTTCTTCTGTTAGTGGAGTCATCATTCTAGTGGCTGCATTTAAAAAGGACAGATTGTGGGTAAACCTGTAACACAATGAGCAGCAGAAAAGCCATATCTCCTCAGAGCCTTTTTCACTATGCTGCTTCTCTTCCCAGTTCTCTTCCTGCTGTCAGAAACATTCCACAGAGATCTACCAAAGGGAATGTGATGTCATAAAGGAAGCACTTATACTAAACCTTCAAATACTTTGAACATGTCAAAATTGTGTATGAGTCAGTTTCAGGTGTCTACCTGTCAATATGTTCTGTTCCCATAAAGCTTTTCAGCAGAAGGAAGCATGAAGTTCTCCTGACCCTGTCCTTGATAAAACGCAGTGGACCAACACCAGCAGCTGACATGGCACCCCAGACCATTACTGACTCTGGGTACTTGACACTGGACTTCAGGGATTTTGGCATTTCCTTCTCCCCAGTCTTCCTCCAGACTCTGGTACCTTGATTTTCCGAATGACATGCAAACTTTGCTTTCATCCGAAAACAGTACTTCGGACCACTGAGCAACAGTCCAGTGCTGCTTCTCTGTAGCCCAGGTCAGGTACTTCTGCCGGTGTTTCTGGTTCAACAGTGGCTTGACCTGGGGAATGCGGCACCTGTAGCACATTTCCTGCACACGCCTGTGCATGGTGGCTCTGGATGCTTCTACTCCAGACTAAAGCCACTGCTTCCGCAGGTCCCCAAAAGTCTGGAATTGGCCCTTCTCCACAACTCTCTTGCTTAAGGGTGTCGATGATGGCCTTCTGGACAGCTGTCAGGTCGACAGTGTTACCCATGATTGCGGTTTTGAGTAATGAACAAGGCTGGGAGTTTTTAAAAGCCTTAGAAATAGACTAGGATAGAAAAAATGAATAGATGGTTATTGATAATTGATTAGTGTTCTAACCTGAGTAGGCAGAGTGTGTCTGTTGGTGAGCGTTGCATAACGCATCATTACTGAAAGTCTCTTGACATAATGAACAGCTGAACAGTCGTAACATTTCCTCTTTTTCTTTCGCGTCCTCTTCCTCCTGCTGTTCCTCCTCCTCTTACTGCAGTGAGTCTTCCAGTGAGGCTCCAACTTCTCCCAGCTGTCAGCTGTCAGGCTGACTGAGCACTGAACTAGCTCATTGTGAGCGACCGAGTGGCCTCCCAACAAAAAGGATCAGGGCAACCAGAAGAAGTAGAAAGCAGGCAGCGGAAAGCAGGCAGCGGAAGAGAGGAGAAGGCGGTACAAACCGAGCGTTCCATCTGTGATAATGGGTAATGTAAGATCTTTACCCAACAAGATGGAAGAGCTGACGGCACTGACCAGACCGCAGTGGGAGTTCAAGCAGAGCAGCCTCCTGCTGTTCACAGAGACCTGGCTCACGGACAACACACCGGACTCCGTCGTAACTTTGGACGGCTTTCAACTGGTGAGAGGGGACCGAAACACGAGTGAGTGTGGTAAGAGGAGAAGAGGGGGACTGGCAATGTATGTGAATGAGAGATGGTGTAACCCGGGACATATTACTGTGAAGGAGCAGCGCTGTACCAAAGACTTTGAACTGTTAGCGGTTAGCGTATCACCTGGCCCGGGAGTTCTCGCATGTTATCGTGTTAACTGTTTACATCAGGGATGGGCAATCCTGGTCCTGGAGGGCCGGTGTGGCTGCAGGTTTTTGTTCCAACTAAGGAAAAACACACATGATTCTACTAATGAAGGTGCAGAGTAGTAGTAATTAGCAGAATCAGGTGTGTTACTGCCTGGTTGGAACAAAAACCTGCAGCCACATCGGCCCTTCTGGACCAGGATTGCCCATCCCTGGTTTACATCCTACCATCGGCCGATGCCACGGCAGCCTGCGAGGACATTCACACCACCGTCTCTCAGTTACAGACGGCACATCCACAGTCCCTCATTATTATCTCTGGGGACTTCAATCATGCCTCACTCTCCACCACTCTCCCTAACTTCACCCAGTATGTTGACTGCCATACACGGGACAATAAAACTCTGGACTCGCTGTTTGCCAACACAAAGGAGGCTTACAGCTCATCACTCCTCCCCCCACTTGGCAGTTCAGACCACAACCTGGTCATCCTCCAACCCACCTACACCCCCTTAGTGAGGAAGACCCCTCCCACCAAGAAGGTGCTCAGGCTGTGGTCTGAGGACTGCAGTGAAGCCCTGAGAGACTGTTTTGAATGTACAGAATGGCAAGAACTCTGCAGGGGTCGATCAGGTGAGAAGTCAGCTAAAGAAGACAAAGGTCAGGAAGGCAGCAGGTCCAGACAGAATCAGCCCCAGATTGTTAAGGGACTGTGCAGACCAGCTTTGTCAGGTGGTCCTGCACATCTTTAACCTGAGTCTGAGCCTGGAGAGGGTTCCTGAACTGTGGAAGACTTCCTGCGTGGTTCCAGTGCCAAAGATCGCACGGCCCCGGGAGCCCAACCACTACAGACCTGTAGCCCTGACTTCCCATCTGATGAAGACCTTGGAGAGGCTCATCCTGCACCACTTTCGCCCACTGGTGTGCTCAGCACTGGACCCTCTGCAGTTCGCCTACCGGCCTGGCATCGGTGTGGATGATGCTGTCATCTATCTGCTGCACCGATCTCTCTCCCACCTGGAACAAGCGGCGAGCATGGTGAGGATAATTTTTTTTTTTACTTCTCCAGTGCTTTTAACACCATTCAGCCTGCACTGCTGAGAGGGAAGCTGGAGGGAGCCAGAGTGGATGAGCAGCTGACGGCCTGGACCATCGAATTCCTCACCAACAGACCACAGTGTTTGAGGCTTTATGACTGTGTGTCTGAGGTGGCAAGACATTGAGACAGTGGACTCTTACAAGTACCTGCGTGTTCACCTGAACAACAAACTGGATTGGACCACTAACATTAATGTTCTGTACAAGAAAGGCCAGAGTCGACTTCACCTGCTGAGGAGACTAAGGTCCTTTGGAGTGTGCAGGACCCTGCTAAAGACCTTCTACGACTCGGTCGTAGCATCTGCCCTTTTCTACGCAGTGGTCTGCTGGGGGGGCGGATGCACAGACGGGGACAGAAGGAAAATTGACAAACTGGTGCGGAGGTCTAGCTCTGTACTGGGATGGCCTCTGGAGTCGATGGTGGTGGTGGAAGAGAGGAAGATGTTGGCAAAGCTGACATCCATCATGGACAACCCCCATCACCCTCTGCATGGGGTGATGGGTGCACTGAGCAACTCCTTCAGCCAGAGACTCAAACAACCTCACTGCAAGAAGGAGCGCTTCCGCAAATCATTCATCCCGACAGCAATAAGACTTTATAACTAACTGTAGTCACTTTTCCTCCACTCGTCACTTTTCTCTACACACACATCCTGCACCTTAAGTATGCATTAGCTATGTATGTGTACATGTGTGTATGTGCGTGGATATATATGTGCATATATATATGCAAATATGTAAATATGTGTGTATGTGTATGTATGTATGTATGTAGGTATGTACGTGCATGTATGTATGTATATATGCTTTGCTTATGCATACTTTTTTCTAGCTATTTATTAGTATTTTTTCTCCATTCTTATGTCCATAATGAATACTTTGTATGCTGATCAACAAATTCTATTCTATGAATTTTGTACATAGTGTTGTGTATTTTTATTTTTTATAGCTTTTATTTTCTTTAGCTTTTATTTTTTTTTATTTTTCTTTACTCTGTACGCTGCAGTAACAAGAAAATGTCCCCGTTGTGGGATCAATAAAGTCATATCTTATCTTATCTCTCATCTTAGTCCCCCCCCTTATAAACAGGTGAGAAGGGGAGGGGTCAACACCTTCTCACACTCATGTAATAAGTGAACTTTCCCAACACCCCCGGATATCAGACTATCAGGGTCTCAGGTGACTTATCCAGCCCCCAGTTGGCAGGAACGTGTTTGTTACACCACCCTGCGACTCAACAGAGAGCAAACAGCGAGCTCGCAGTCTGATGTTTCTGTGTGAAGCTAACATGCTAGTAAAAGCCAGTGAAACACCGTAGCTGTGTGGTCTATCGAGGAAGCAAAGATAGAGAGTCCTCCTTTTTCTTCTTCTTCTTCCTCTCCTCCGGCAGCTGGAGGGGGGTGCTCCCTTTTCTTCGTTTCCGGCAGCTGAAGATTTTTTTTTTTCCTCTTACTCTTTATTACGAGAGCAATATACCACTAGACCTGCAATCCACACTTGAGTCGGCCCAGCACCTCTCGGACCTATTAACGTTGGTCCTGAGGGACGTCGGAATGTGGGCTGACGTCCTGGATCTGGAACTGGATCATGGATTCATTATAGCCCTGAATGTGGCTGCACCCCTCAGCTGATTTTTCCAAGTGGCCACACGTATATGCACCAGGTGATCTACCCGCTGGTCATTTTTATATCTGGTATCCAATTCTTATAAAGCATCCATGAGCAGAAATGGGTGGGGCATATACCAGATAATCCAGCTCTATATAGGGTAAAGACAGATATGGTATTAATGAATATGTCATTTAAAATATAGAGGTTAAAGTCAAAAAACATTTCTTGTATTATAACACCAATTGGGCAAAACTCACTGAATTTGGCTCATCCCTTCCCAGTATAAAGCAAACTATAATCTTAAATGTGAGATAATAGCATTTAGTTTGACAATATTCAACACTTTGCATTTTTATAGTGTGCTATATTTGTTTGTCAATAATGATTTTACAAAAAAAGAATAATAATATATATATATATATATATATATATATATATATATATATATATATATATATATATATATATATATATATATATATATATATATATATATATATAGTTTCTGTGGGTCAGCTCCATTCAGGGTATCTATAGATGGCTCCATTCAGGTAATCTATAGATGTAAGGTTTTTGCAGGTGCAACAGACAATATAGTGGGAAGTAGACCTGGAATGTGAAAGGCTGAACGTGTGGTTATTTGGAGTTGTTCTAATAAATCCTGCCCACTTTGACCAATCATCACATAACTACAGCAGGCCTCAGGAGTGCCTTGATATAACTCAGTGAATCTCTGGTGAGTTTTAGCAACTTTTCAGGGGCTTGATGTTTGTATGTTCATAGCACCCACTATGGGTGGATTTGCACTATATCCGGATGTCCTCTGGAACAAAAAGAGGACACCTTTTTTGTACCATAGCTCTGTTAAAGACACACTGAAAAAGAAGGGAATCGTTTCCAAATGCAATGCATTTACTGATAATTGCAATAAATTGATAACTGCAATACAATGTTTGGAGGAATCAGGTGTAATGAGGAGGGATACAATGTTTTTGCAAATTTAAAGAAGTCCCTGCAGAACACAGCTCTCATTGGTGTTGGCTGTCCAGCACATATTCTGAACAATTGTGTTTACCATGGTGCAGACACACTATATATTGACATTGAGCAACTAATTTTCAAAATCTATCACCACTTTCATATACACACTGTCCACACAGAGAATTTGAAGGAGCACTGTGAGGTTAATGAGTTCAGAGTGTAACCCCAGAATGGAATGATATAGGGGCCTGCATCAGGAGTCTGACGGAAAAGGGATTGGAAGAGGATGATGAAAAGTGCTTTGATCAGGTCACCAATCACAAGAAATTCAAACACGTTTTTTGAATTATGAGCAGTTCTTCGGGCATGTGAAACAGACGTTTCTCCCCACACATTGGGAGAAGAATGTCAGTTGGGTCTTTGATGGTTCGTCTACATCAAAGAGCTGGAGCGGGTGTGTGCATTTTGGCTGTTGGTTTTTCCTTAATATCTTTTGATATAAAGGTTGCACACTCACCAAACTTTGTGAGAGCGATAAAACAGCTTGGTGGCTGAGCTGTTTACTCCATCAGGCTGAAAGCTGATTGGCTGCTGGTTTTTCCTTAATAACTTTGCATCTTAAGGTCATACTACCGAACTGATGACCATGGTAACTCCAGCAATATGACAGACGGAGAGCTGATTGGCTGTTGGTTTTAACTTAATAACTTTGGATCAAACATCACATACCAAATTTGGCAGTAATGACCAGAGGGACCCTAAGATCACATCCCTGGCATCAAAATGTTTTAAAAAGCCACAGTGGAGTCCTGAAGCCCAGTGGCACAGCCCAAACTCTCACAATTGCAGTGGTAATTGTCTAGTTTGTCTATAAGATTGTTATAAGTACATCATAACACTGTATGCTTAATAATGTATAGGAGAATTAAAAAAGAAAGAAATATGGAGCAACTTACAACAAAGAATAACTTTATTAACTAACAGAAAAGAATCTGAAATTAAAAAATAAAATTAAATCCTTAATTAAACTATAAAAATGTGACTGACCATCAACCATGATACTGAAAAATAGAACTACAGAAAATCGGCTCATCAGCGTGATTGGGGTGTAATGTCTTTTATTTCTTTGTCTTCATGCTGTCCGCTGCCAACATTTTAGACACAGTAACACACCAGTCTTTCACTGGTGAAGCCAAGCGCTACATACTCTTTGTGATATTACCCCCGTCTTAGCGTTCAGGAGACGTTTGTTTCTTTATCTCCGTCTCTATCCGCCTGTCTTCTCATTGCTGTTAAATATTTTTTCATGGTGTCACTTGAGGGTCTGCTACACTTTGTGTCTAAACTTAACGTAAGTAACAATGGTATACTTTTAACAGTAAAAGTTTTTTAAAAAGAAATAAGGCCATTAGTGGGAAAAAATGCCAATGGCTCCTCTTCACTTTTCAGTTGTCCTCTTGCGGGGTGTATTTGTCGGACGACTGCATCTCCTTCAACATTACCCATTAGGTAGGTATGAAAGTCTTTGCAGGTCATGTTCCTGAAGTTGTTCTGGGTGCACAAAATCCCTTTCAGTGAATCCACAGACATGCAATTCCTCTCTTTCGTCCACTGTGAAAAGATGCGCTCCACATTTGCATTGTGGGCAGGTATGGGGAAAAAATGTGCCACCTTGAGCAGCTCTGGATGAAAATCCACAATTTTTGACCTTTCAAAACATTTGGTCCACCTCTGATGTGCTTGGAGATTACTGAATTCTGCACCATTTTTCTCAATGAATTTCTTGAGATGGGTCACTTGAACAAAGCACTTTGCATGATCCACTTTCACTCCCTTCAGACTCCTGATGCAGGCCTCTACATCATTCCATTCCGGGATTTCACTCAAATCCATCCACATAAAAGTGGAAAACTGCTCCATGTGTGCCATCCATTTCTGAAGGTAGTCAAGACATGAACTGTACATGTCTTGAACCTGACAACTGATATGGTGACACCTTTGCCCATATCCATCCCTCTGCTTTTGAGCCATAATGCCCTTGGGAATAGTAGGGAATGTCTTGAAGCACTTCTAAAGCAACGTCAACAGGTGCTTCTGTCTTAGTTTGGGCGCATGAGAATTTCTGAGTGGTTGGGGAGTCTGTGAAAACCTTCCTTAACAAACCAGATGTGTAGTCCATTGACCTGTAACTTTCATGGTGCTTAACTGTGTGAAATGCAAAGCTGCGTTCTGCAGCAGTGCACTCCCGGACTTGCTAACAAAGAAATCTGTGACTTTAGCAGATGAGCTCTCCCCCCCCCTGCTTTTGTGTGCTTTGCAGAATTTACGTGTGGCTTTAGTGCCAATGACCCGTATGTGCCTGCCTTGCACGTCACTCAGCACTCAGCCTCAAACGAATCACGACCTTGGCGAAAACAGGGGAATTTTTTCGTTAACTCCTCCGTGAAGGAGCACTTGCGTTTAGGCATTGTTGCAGTGGACGCACACATACTTTTCACTTGTGAACACTGAACACACGTGATTCAGGTCTACCCACTCACACACAAAGCAAAGTGACTGGTTTGAGAAGGGCGTGACTAATTTGAGAACGATACAGAGAAACCTGGAATGGAGTAAAACGGAACAGAGTGGAATTCTATTGGCAATGCAGATTATGTTTGAGACAGGCGCACAAAATCCTGGACGATTTTGGAAATCCCCCCAGACATTTTTTTAGGTCCCAAAAGTAGGACATGTCCGGGGAAAAGAGGACGTCTGGTCACCCTGGTTTAATGTGAGTGAAATATGAAACAATATGTGGTTTTAGGTAGTAAAATGGCCGGTGAGTGTCAATATCCCTTTGAAAACTGTAGCATGTAGGAGTGGGAGTCCTGTTTTGGGTTCTCGTCTTCCATTTTTTGTTATTTTATTTTCTTCCCTCTCCTGTGCATACGTTGTCTTTGCACGGACGTGATTGGTCCATTTAATGGCACTGGCATCTGTATAGGCACCTTGGGGTCCTCAGCAGGTAGCTTTCCTCTGGTGCTAGCTTTGAGCAGTGTGGCTGGCAGCATTTGGGTGGCGTTTCTTCAAAAGAAAGGTATGCCTGCAGTTTTCTTTGCTCTTTATTTGGACAGTGTTTGGCCTATTACATGAACCCAACAGCTTGGAGGAGTGGATCCAAAAGCACCAGCAAAGTGTAAACATGACGCAAGAACATGTCCGGCAGCGGGCCGCAGACCAGGCACGGAGGAGGAATCGAGGCCACAATGACCAAGTGAACGTTGCAGGATTTCATGAGGGTCAGCTGGTGCTTCTGCGCAACCATGGCCAGGGTCGTAACAAGATCCAAGACCATTGGCAGGCCGATACGTTCCAGGTGCTACGCAGTGCTGATACCCTATACATGTGGCTCCTTTGGGGGGAGGACCCTGCCGGCAAGTCCACCGGACCGAGCTAAGGGCAGTGCCAGAGGGGTAGCAAGTAGAGGCAGGTGATGACCACCCTGTGGAGCGAATCAGTAGAGAGCGTGTGGAGAGGGGCCCTATGTCCACAGACCTAGATTCATCTGGTGGCATGATAGTGGTCTGTGGTGAGGGGAGGCCCTGAGAGGACTCAGGTCCAGCTAGACATCCGGCCCTGGGAATGGAGGGCGCCCTGGCTGAAGATCCGGCATCCCACACACCAATGCCTCAACCTGGACCGGGCCCAGAAGAAACTTTTTACTCTGACACTCCAGAGGCATCTGGAAGCTTGTCTCTAGCTGCACTGCCTGGTCGGCTGGACGATGCGCCCTTGCCTCTACGCCGTAGTACTCAAGCCACAGCAGGCCTGCATTCAAACCCCCATCATCTTCCACAAAGCAGTGTCCGGGCCAGTGGGGAGGGTGGGCCACAAGAGGAGGGCCACCATGAAGAAGCATAAGCTGTGATCGTCAGGCCACAGATTCAATTGGAGGGGGTGATTGTAGCATGTAGGAATGGGAGCCCTGTTTTAAGTTCTCCTCTTCCATTTTTTGTTATTTTATTTTCTTCCCCCTCCTGTGCATACGTTGTCTTTGCACGGACGTGATTGGTCCATTAAATGGCATTGGCATCTGTATAGGCACCTTGGGGTCCTCAGCAGGTAGCTTTCCTCTGGTGCTAGCTTTGAGCAGTGTGGCTGGCAGCATTTGGGTGGCGTTTCTTCAAAAGAAAGGTATGCCTGCAGTTTTCTTTGCTCTTTATTTGGACAGTGTTTGGCCTATTACTGAGCACTAAATGTACGCTGTTTGGACAGCCCAGGGAGAAGTAGCCAGGAAACTTTTTCCCTACGCTTGCGGCGCTATTTGGGACCTCACACAGAAAGTTTGCCGGTGTGTTGGGATGATGTGCAACCAGTGGCGGCCTGAGTAGTGGGTTGTGTACAGGACCCCTCCAGCCTGTGTGTGCGTGAACACTGTGATAAGAGCGTTAGGTATGTTGCACTTTATGTGAGAAGTAGTACTGTGCTTCGGGTCCCGTTTCTCACGGTTTATTTAAGTAGTTGGGTTGATGCAGTATTAATGTCACACCGCGGTGAAGTTTGTCCTGTCTTGGGGTTTTTGTCTTGTCACTTCCCGTTTTATTTTGAAAGTTTAACTCTCCTCTCGTTTCAGGTCACTTGCCCTTCCTCATGTGTCACCGGTCTGATTGTCTGCCCCGCCCTGATTGTTTCCACCTGGCTCCAATTACCTTGTGTATATATTGTCTGTGTCTCCCCTTGTCTTGTGCCGAAGTGTTTCGTCCCGTGCGTTCACCCAAGCCATTGAAGTCCTCTGGTCAAAGTTCTTGTTGCCTTGCCTTGCCTTGCCTTGCCTTGCCTTGCCTTGCCTTGCCTTGCCTTGCCTTGCCTTGCCTTGCCTTGCCTTGCCTTGCCTTGCCTTGCCTTGCCTTGCCTTGCCTTGCCTTGCCTTGCCTTGCCTTGCCTTGCCTGTCGTGCTGTCCTCTTCGGAGCGATTTTTTGTTGTAGTTTTTCATAGCCTTAGTCGAGATAGCTAATTGTAGATTCTCAGTTCAGCCCTTGGTTTCAGTTATTTGTAAAGATTTTGTTTTATAGTCATTGAGTATAGTTCCTCCTGTTTTTAGGAGAGATTTTGTTTCATAGTTGAGTTTTTTCCCTCCAGCCTTTTCGGAGATAGTTTAGTTTCCCCCTAGTCATAGTCATAGGCAAGGCAAGGCAAGGCAAGTTTATTTGTAGAGCACAATTCATACACAGGGCAATTCAAAGTGCTTTACAGTTACACAAAATCACAAAAGGAGAGCAAAACATACATAAAATCACAAAAGGAAAATCATAAAACATAGAATTCATCATTAATTTAAAAAAGAGTGAAGAGTGAAGATAAGATACTTTCGGTTTTCATATGCACGGTTAAACAGAACTGTTTTCAGCCTGGTCTTAAACATTGTCAGCGTTGAGGCCTGTCTCACATTCTCTGGAAGACTGTTCCAGATTTTAGCTGCAGAAAACTGGAATGTAGCTTCACCATGTTTAGTCCTGACTCTGGGCACCTGCAGGAGACCAGTCCCTGAGGTTCTCAGGGTCCTAGATGGCTCGTATGGCTCTAACATGTCATAGATGTATTTTGGTGCTAGACCATGAAGAGACTTGTACACAAGTAAAGCTGTTTTAAAGTCTATTCTCTGAATGACAGGAAGCCAGTGCAGAGACATGAGCACTGGACTAATATGGTCATATTTTCTGGTTCTAGTCAGGACTCGAGCTGCAGCGTTCTGAATGTTCTGTAGTTGTTTAACAGCTCGTTTAGAGAGACCAGTGAGCAGGCCATTGCAGTAGTCTAACCTGCTGGAGACAAATGCATGGATCAGTCTCTCCAAGTCTGGTTTAGACACTATATTTTTGATTTTGGCAATGTTTTTTAGATGGTAAAAGGCTGTTGATATTGTTGACTTTATGTGGCTGTGAAAGTTCAGGTCTGAGTCCATTAGCACCCCTAGATTTCTAACCTGTGTTTTTGGTTTTAGAGAACGAGACTGAAGGTGACTGATTACACGTTCTCTTTGCTTCAGTGGCCCAAAGACGATTATTTCAGTTTTTTCTGAGTTTAGCTGGAGAAAGTTGTTTTGCATCCACACAGTGATTTGTTCAATACAGCGACAGAGTGAATCCACAGGCCCATGTTCACCTGCTGTCAGAGACACATAGATCTGAGTGTCGTCTGCATAGTTGTGGTAAGACACATTGTTGCTGCGTATTAGTTGGCCTAACGGAAGCATGTACAAATTGAACAGGAGGGGCCCCAGGATCGAGCCCTGGGGAACACCACAGGTCACAGGCATTTTGTCTGAAATGCAATTTCCAATTTCAACAAAGTAAGTTCTGTCCTCAAGATATGACTTAAACCAGTTTAGAGCAGGACCAGAGATTCCCAGCCAGTTCTCCAGCCTCTGTAAAAGAATATCATGGTCCACAGTGTCAAAGGCAGCGCTCAGGTCCAGCAGAACTAAGATCGAGACTCTGCCTGCATCTGTGTTCAGGCGGATGTCATTTATCACCTTGATCAGAGCTGTCTCAGTGCTATGGTGAGGTCGAAAGCCAGACTGGAAAGTATCAAAAGCGTTGTGAGATAGGAGAAAATCACTTAGCTGCCGATAAACAACTTTTTCGAGGACTTTACCTAAGAATGGCAGGTTTGATATGGGACGGTAGTTGTTTAAAGCTGTGGCATCAAGACTGCTCTTCTTTAGTAGAGGCTTAATAACCGCGGTTTTCAGGGCTTTTGGAAATGTTCCTGTCTCCAATGAGATGTTAACTAGATTAGTAACTTCTACTAATAAGCTGTTCAACACAGATTTAAGAAATCCAGTGGGTAACTCATCAAGGCAGCATGTGGATGAACTCAGACCTGAGATGATCTCTTCGACTGTTCTGTTAGTAACAGGAGTGAAATGTGTCAGCTCGAGGTGTTTAGGTGGATGAAGGGTTATTATCTGTGTGGTGGGAATGATTGCATTCTTAATACTCTGAACTTTATCACTAAAGAATTTCGCAAACTCATTGCACTTTGATGTAGAAATTAGTTCTAAGGGCAGTGAAGCTGGAGGGTTTGTTAATCTGTTTACTGTAGCAAACAGAACTCGAGCGTTACCATTGCAGTTGGTGATGATTTCAGAGAAATATCTCTCCCTTGATTTTTTCAAAGTCTGGTTAAACATGCATAACTTCTTTTTATAGATCTCTAGATCAACCTGGAGTTTTGATTTGCGCCATTTCCGTTCGGCTCCCCGGCACTCTCTCTTTTGTGCCCTGACTAAGTCATCATTTCTCCATGGTGCCTTTTGCCTGTTTTTAACCTCTCTAACCTTGAAAGGGGCAACGGTGTCCAAGACATTTAAAACACTCGATGTATAGGAGTTCCACAGATCATCAACATTAGAACCAGTGGTATTTTCAAAAGCAATCATTTCCATAAACTGTGCCCTTGTTTTGTCATTTATGAGTCTTCTTCGAACCTTTTTTGGCCCAGCTGCCGGCTTTGGTGTAACAGACAGGTCAAAGAACAAACAAAAATGATCAGATAATGCGACATCCATGACATTAACATTTGAAGCAGTAACCCCCTTAGTAATGAGCACATCCAGTGTGTGCCCTCTGTTGTGAGTGGGCTCGGTCACATGCTGAGTTAGACCAAACATTTCAAGGACAGCATTGAGTTCTTTAGCTTGTCTGTCGCTGGCTACATCCACATGTACATTTAAATCACCTGTTACAACAAAATGGTCAAATTCAGTGCACAAAACTGAAAGTAGTTCTGAAAAATCATCAATAAAACAATTCTGAGGTGGCTTGTAGATAGTGACATAAACTATGGACGCTTGTTTTAGCTCCATTCTGACAGACACATACTCAAATGAGGAAAACAACCCAAATGACAATTTGTGGGTGACTATATTCTCCCTGAAAATGCTACAAACGCCCCCACCTCTTTGGTTTTGTCGTGTTTCAAACTCAAAGGTATAGTGAGGTGGAGTAGACTCAATCAGGACTGCATTACCTGTACTATTATCAAGCCATGTCTCGGTTAAGAACATAAAATCAAGATTATTAGAAGAAATAAAATTATTAATCAAGAAAGATTTGTTATTTAAAGATCTGACATTGAGTACAGCATGTTTGAGACTGATCTGAGTTTCCTGGGCTGGGTTGGGCTCTAACTTCTTACGTGGAATATGGATAAGATTTCTCTGCTCAGACACTCTGACTGTCCCTCTCTGTTTTAGTCTACGTGATGTAACAGTACAGATTGGTTTTGCAGAGATCACTTCCTCCCTGGACCTCCAGTTGGGTTTAAAGTGAGTGGTAGCAACGCAGAGGCCCTTTACATCCTAGACAGCAGCAGTGACGCTGTTGGAGATAACAGCTCGAGCCGGTGATGGAGGCCGAGCTGGGGGGGCTCTGCTTCTTGGAGCAGGCTTAGGAGCGGGAGGAGCATGGTAGTTCTTTGGGGATTTAAACCTTGATCTAAGGTTAAACCTTGATCTAACCATGTCTGGAGTAAGAGGAACTATTTTAGTGCCTGATTTGATCAAGCTTTCACAATGATTTGGAAATCTCAAAGGTGTCGATGGAGATGGGAACGAAAATGAAGAGTCACTACGGGGTGTCGATGTAACAGGTGGGGACTGTGGTGAGGGCGAAGGTAAAGGTGATGTAGTCTCTGCTCCAGCTAAACCCTTAGCAGGCGATGCACATTTTGTTGAGTCGTTTGCCGGAGATAAAGATGTTACTGTAGCAGCAGCTGACTCCTTTTCCGGTTCTGTGGCAGTAGCTGCAGCACCTGAGTCCATTTCCGGAGAGGCAGGTGTTGTTGTTGCAACGGCTGCAGTGGATGCTGGTGCTGTAGCTGAAGCAGTTGATTCCTTTTCCATGGATGCAGATTTTGTTGTTGCTGGTGCTGTTTTGGTCAAACTCTTGGCTGGGTCCTTGGGTGAGGCAGAGGGAGCTCTTTTCTTCCTCCTCTTTTCTCTCCGTGGCCGCACAGAGGCCTGATTCTGTTCAGGCCTGCTCTGACGCCTCAGAGCGTGGAGGAGGTTCTCCGTCAGAACCCTCACTCCACCTCCGTTCAGGTGCGGGCCTTTTCCTCTGAAAAGGTCACCTCGAAGCCAAAACAGGTTAAAGTTGTTAATAAAATGCAGTCCTCTGGACTCACAGATGTTGGATAGCCATGTGTTCAGCTGAAGCAACCGGCTGAACTTGTTTACCTTCCCGTCGATGGTTGGGAGAGGTCCACTAATAAACGTGGGTAATGTCACTTTATCCAAACTTTCAAAGAGTGTGATGAAATCTTTTTTTAAGATTTCAGACTGTCCATTTCTGATGTCCACTGCACCCACGTGCAAGATCAGCTGTTTCACACCTTGATGCTTAGCTAGTTCCTTTGGTAGTGCCTCTGTGATGTCAGAAACTGTGGCACTCGGATAGCTGCTTGTTATCATTTTCCGCATGTTTATGTTAGATATGGCTCCATCTCCTAGCAGCAAAGTGTCCTTGACGCTTGACACAGTTTTTCGGTCCTGGTGCTGCTCTGTCCTGAGTCTCTCATTGTTAGACTCAGTTCCATTTGTATCCGACAGTGGTAAAAATCTGTTTGTTAATTTAATTCCAGGTGATGTTGTGGCATCGATACCGACATTTTGACGTCGTTTTGGTTTAGGACCAAGGCGATTATAGTCAAGTCTTGGAAAAGACACGGTATCATTTAACTTTAAGTTGTGAGTAGCAGTCTTTTCACCCCTTCCTTTCGTAGTAAAAGTCTTACCACTGCAGTTCACTGGGAGCGTATCATGAAGTCCTTTCTCAGCTCCCAGGGCGAAAATGCGTTCCTGTAGCACACAAATTTCCTGCTTGTATATCCGACAGTTTTCACAGGGAGAGGTTGTTTGAGTTACTCCTTCGGTCATGTTGAGAAACTCGTAGTCGCTGACTCTTTAGATACGTTGTAAAAAGGCGTTAAAATGATTAGTCTTGGTTTCCTTAAAAGAAGCAGACAAAATTATATCCAAGACTTGTGGAAAAAGATAAAATGATTAAAAGACAAAAAAAAGCATAAGCAGCAGGAGGAAGCAAAGACACGTCTACACTCTTCGGAAGCAGGAAGTACTTTCATAGTCTAGTCCTTTATTGTAAAGTGATTTATAGCCATAGATATTTCTCCCCCTAGTCATAGTCATAGTCTAGTCCCTTATAGTATAGTGATTTATAGCCATAGATATTTTCTTTGTATTTTGTCATAGCCCTCTTTTGCTCCCTGTGGAAGAGGTTGCCTATTTATTAATAAAACGGTCTGTTCCCTCCGCCCATGCCATGGTTCGCCGCTGCCACCGCATCTGGGCAGCTGCCAGGGAGGTTCTAATTCGCCAAGGGGACCGGGTCAAGAAAACTACAGACCGCAAGAGGCGACCCGCCCCAACTTACCGGCCAGGCCAGAGAGTGTCGCTTCCCGCCAGGGAGAGCCCGATGGTCCCAACCACCGCCCCTCCACCGCCCCCAGAAGTGATAGACGGCGGTCCGGTCTACAAGGTCAAGCGGTTACTGGCAGTTCGCAAACGGGGCCGAGGAAAACAATATCTGGTGGACTGGGTAGGATATGGTCCGGAGGAGAGGCAGTGGGTCCCGGCAAGTTATATCCTAGACCCTACACTCATCACAGACTTCCACAGGGACTACCCTGACCAGCCTGGGCCGTCAGGAGTCGGCCCTAGAGGGGGGGGTACTGTCACACCTCGGTGAAGTTTGTCCTGTCTTGGGGTTTTTGTCTTGTCACTTCCTGTTTTATTTTGAAAGTCTAACTCTCCTCTCGTTTCAGGTCACTTGCCCTTCCTCATGTGTCACCGGTCTGATTGTCTGCCCCGCCCTGATTGTTTCCACCCAACTCCAATTACCTTGTGTATATATTGTCTGTGTCTCCCCTTGTCTTGTGCCGAAGTGTTTCGTCCCGTGCGTTCACCCAAGCCATTGAAGTCCTCTGGTCATAGTTCTTGTTGCCTTGCCTTGCCTGTCGTGCTGTCCTCTTCGGAGCGATTTTTTGTTGTAGTTTTTCATAGCCTTAGTCGAGATAGCTAATTGTAGATTCTCAGTTCAGCCCTTGTTTTCAGTTATTTGTAAAGATTTTGTTTTATAGTCATTGAGTATAGTTCCTCCTGTTTTTAGGAGAGATTTTGTTTCATAGTTGAGTTTTTTCCCTCCAGCCTTTTCGGAGATAGTTTAGTTTCCCCCTAGTCATAGTCATAGTCTAGTCCTTTATTGTAAAGTGATTTATAGCCATAGATATTTCTCCCCCTAGTCATAGTCATAGTATAGTGATTTATAGCCATAGATATTTTCTTTGTATTTTGTCATAGCCCTCTTTTGCTCCCTGTGGAAGAGGTTGCCTATTTATTAATAAAACCCGCTGTTCCACTCCGCATCTGAGTCCTCTTTTTGAGTCCCGGCCTGACAATTAATTGATTGTATTGTGGAACTCCAAGTGCTCTGCCTTTGTATTTTAAATGGGTGCTTAAGAAAAGAAAAAAACTGTTTACAAACACTTGATTGCAATGATGTGATTGCTAATATCTGTTTTTGTATGTTTTTGTTTAGTTTTTTGTTTAGATTCCAATGCTGCTCAGCTGCTGTTCTCTTTTAGTTTATTTACCCAATGAGAGTGTATGTGTGTGCTTGATGAGACTGCTGCTGCCTCTTTTTTTGTCCTAGTCCTTAGTGGGGTTTGATTTTGCCTTCCCTCCTCTGTCCTAGTGGCCAGAGGGCGGCCTCAATTGAATTGTATAGTGGCCTTAGGCTGAGGGGGGGCTATTTTCTTATTTGTTCTGTTTGTCATTTTATGTGTTTGTCTCCCCTGCCTCATGCCCTTCCTTCTTTAGCACCTGGCCCTGCCCAGCCTCCTCGGCTATTGGTGTTTGCCTGTGCAGGGTACGCAGCCCCGCTGGTTACCAGTCACTTGAGTGCTACGGTTTGAGTTCTACCTATTATGCATGCTTATATAAATAGCTGTTTGACTATGTCGTGCAGTTGGGGTTGTTCCCCTTTTTTTGTGTTAAACAGATTGCAGTGCTTGAATTTATTGAATTAATTCTGTTCTGCCTTAGGGGTGTGTGTCCCCTTCACGTGTGTATAGGGGGGGCTGGACCTTGGTGCAATCACTACTCTGTTAATTGGGCTGGTAACTCGGCCGGGTAGTACAGGGAGGTTTATGGTGCCCCCTATGTCATGTTTATGTTTTTTTGTGTTTTTGTTTTTTTTACTGTTTTAACCTGTGCAACATTGCTGGGAGTATGTTAATGTTTAACCAATAAACTTTGTATTTATATATTTTCCTAAAACCTTGTGGTCTGGTGGATTGCTTGAGTGACAGGGTTCCTCTTGCCCTGGGTGTGGGAAGTCAAGGGGTGGCGTAGCATACAGTAGGTGGCGCTACATAACGTTTTATAAGATAAAAAATGTCATGCAGATGGTGCATAAACATAGACATGGGGCATCCTAGTAATATGAATTTGCAGAAGAATCTGGTTGGGCCTGTGTCAGATAACCCAAGGCTATTTAGGTAATAAATGGATATACCAATTACTAATGTGCCATTTAAAATGTGTAAGTTACAAGCAAAAATGCATTTTTAACTGTTAAAGTGCCACTAAGGAAAGCACAAATGCAATCTTTATATACAGTGGGGAAAATAAGTATTTGAACACCCTGCTATTTTGCTATTTCTCCCACTTAGAAATCATGGAGGGGTCTGAAATTTTCATCGTAGGTGCATGTCCACTGTGAGAGAGATAAACTAAAAAGAAAAATCCAGAAATCACAATGCATGATTTTTTAATGATTTATTTGTGTGATATAGCGGCAAATAAGTATTTGAACACCTGAGAAAATGAATGTTAATATTTGGTACAGTAGCCTTTGTTTGCTATTACAGAGGTCAAACGTTTCCTGTAGTTTTTCACCAGGTTTGCACATACTGCAGGAGGGATCCTGGCCCACTCCTCCACACAGATCTTCTCTAGATCAGTCAGGTTTCTGGGCTGTCGCTGAGAAACACAGAGTTTGTGTCTTTATGCAGCTAACGACTTCAAACAGGTGCATCTGATTAAGGATGATACATGGAGTGCAGGTGGACTTCTAATGGGCGGACTAACAGGTCCTTCAGGGTCAGAATTCTAGATGACACACAGGTGTTCAAATACTTATTTGCCGCTATATCACACAAATAAATCATTAAAAAATCATGCATTGTGATTTCTGGATTTTTCTTTTTAGTTTATCTCTCTCACAGTGGACATTCACCTACGATGAAAATTTCAGACCCCTCCATGATTTCTAAGTGGGAGAAATAGCAAAATGTTCAAATACTTATTTTCCCCACTGTATGTGCCCTTAAAATTTCAAAGTCTTTAGTTTTTTTGTGGCTGGACAAGATACACATATGTACTGAATTTCAAGTTCCTACTATTAAAATACTCTATGGAGAAGGGCTTTTGAACATTGAAAAGAGGTGCTATAGAGGCATTTTACTGCACATTTAGTAATCACCCCTATCAGATCAAGGGTTATTAAAGGCATCAAAAAGCCAATTGTATTTTCATGGTGAGTGATGGATCTGCATCCCCACATGGATGTCATAGGTCTTAGCCATCACAATTGTTAACAATACAAGTCACACTGCGCACAGCCTCCTGCCCTCCGTGTTTCATCCTCAGCTTCATCCACCATGAGACTGCTGAACTCTCTCCCCTCCTCACCCTTAGCCCCAGCCAGAAGAAACACCAAGCTGGCAGATGGAGTTTAGGCTCACTGGACTCTCAGTGGGCTTGGGGTACTTATGTCTCATCTTGGGGTACTCATGTCTTGTCTTGTCACAGCTGTTTTTTGTTTTTAGTTTAGCAACACTAGATTTAAGTAGCCATAAGCTACTGCACTTTATTATTGTTAGGGACCAATTTTAGGATCGTCTCGTCTTGCGCACTCGCACTTTAATGTTGTACATTTAAATGCATATATACTGTATATAGTATTAGGAGAGGTTGCCCTTAAGCAGGAAAGTTCAAACAGTGCAAGGACACAAGATTTCCAAACAAATATTCATTTTATTGACATATATATGAATTAACAAAATGCAGTTAGGGATTCAAAAAGCTTAAATCAGGCTGCTTTATAATCTCAACAGAAATTGCGGCCCATGGCTCTCAAAAAGGGGAACAGAAAATAAGTCTCTTTAGTGAGATTCTTTTTTCGCTCAGGGTCACTGGTAACAAAATACAAACTCTCAGTTCAGTCTTTCTCCAAGGGACTCTTTCTCTAGGTAAGTCTATATGTGTGTATATATGTATATATTACATATATTAATATATTTATGTATAAACATACATATATATATATATATATATATATATATATATATATAAAATCACAGAGGGCAATTGTTTTAGTATCATTTAAGTGAAGTGTCTAATGGTGTTTATATATTGTTTGAACTCATTATCAAAAGTAGAGAAGAGTGATCCTTGGGCAGTCTTTCGGCCAAATATATAATAAGTTAAACAAAAAAAGTATAAATTAATGACATGAAAATGCATTTGTGTGCATGTATGTACAATTCAATTTACAAATACTCATTCATAATTGAGTGAAAAAAGGAAATTACCTAAATAAATTAAAATAGCTTCAATGTCCTTCACAAAAAGGACATCATTGCATCTATATATATATATATATATATATATATATATATATACGCTGTAGAAATACCTTTGATGGGTTATTTTTGTGAATAATTTTAAAGGATACATTTTTCGCTTATTGTTTATCATAGATGGCAAGATCACCACCTTCTCTCGTTAACTTTTCTGGTGAGGCGCAGTTCATTAAAAAGAAGAAGAAGAAGAAGACGACGACGGAGAAGAAGAAGAAGAGGAAGAGGAAGAAGAAGAAGAAGAAGAAGAAGAAGAAGAAGACGACGACGACGACGACGACGAGGACGAGGACGAGGAAGACGAAGACGAAGACGTAGACGTAGAAGTAGAAACTGACGGCGGAAGAGCTAATAAGCTGTAGCAGCAGAGGATTACTGATTACCGATTATCATTAAACGTTCCGCATGTGAGTTTTGGAATTTAAATATTTTTTCTCTTCTTGTTGTTACATGTATATTCCGGCTACAACGCTCTGCGTGGCATGAACAGTGTTTGTTCTACGCTCACAGGTTAGCTGTTTAACACAGCAGAAGAATTTACGACGCACCGACGCGGTTTACGGTCCATTGATTAAACCGATCTTAGCTGACAGACACGAACATTATTAATTATGAATGATTAATCTGACTAGTCAGGAGACAGTCTTTATAAAATAAATATTGATCCCTTTCAATTTTGTGTATATTGGAATCCTGTAGAAACAATCAATTTTTTCCAGTGATCTGATTGGTTCTTGGCAACGAACCCTGTTACGATTTACCCATCAGTTATACTGGTGCTTCGAAGTCACTCTGCTGCTAGTGTGATCAGAAAGGGGAACAAAAACAACAGCATTTCCCTGTTTCTGTTTCAGACCTTTGTCCAACATGGTTGACCTCTGGCAGAACGCCATGGACCATGCCGTCACTGTGGCACGCTGTGCCGGGGAGGTCTGTGTTACTGTGTTCAGAAAAAAATGGGCTGTGCAATATTATTTGGTCCGTTTACTGTCAGTGAATCCAACTCAATCCAGAAGTTTCATGAGGTTTTTGAATGAGCCAATATTGATTGAAATGACTGAGGATGATATATAGAGTCCACCTGTGTGTAATCAAATCTCAGTATAAATGCACCTGCTCTGTGATAGAGGTTTAAATCACAAACAGCATCATGAAGACCAAGGAATACACAAGGCAGGTCCGAGATATTGTTTTGGAGAAATTTAAAGAGGGATTACGATTAAAAGATTATAACAAGCTTTAAACATCTCACAAAGCATTTTTCCAGCTGTGATATTGAAATGGAAACCGTATTAGATCACTGCAAACCTACCAAGACCCAATAGTACCTCTAAACTTTCAGCACAAACAAGGAGAGACTGATCGGATGCAGCCAAGAGGCTCATGATCACTCTGGATGAACTGCAGAGATCCACAGCTTATGTGGAGGAATCCTATTATTCACACACTGCACAAATCTGGCTGTTATGGAAGAGTGTCAAGAAGAAAGCCATTTCTAAAAGAAATCCATAAAAAAAAAAGTTTGCCATAAGCTACCTGGGAGACCCCAAACATGTGGAAGAAGGTGCTGGCAAAATGGGCAAAATGAAAAACATTATGTTTGGTGTAAAAGTAAAACTGAATATCACCCCGAATACACCATCCCCACTGTTAATCATGATGGTAGCATCATGGTCTGGAGTCTGCAAAAGTTGAAGATAAGGCTGGAGGTTTACCTTCCAACAAGACAATGATCCTGAAGCAAAATAAAGCAAATTCTACATAATGGTTCCTCCTCAAAATGTCACACTCGGCACAAAATTTTACAACTGGAATTGTCACACAGGTGGCATCCTATGACAGTTCCACATGGGAATCACTGAGCTCTTGAGACCAGCCCATTCTTTCACAAATGTTTGTAGAAACAGTCTCCATGCCTAGGCACTTGATTTTATACACATCTGGCCAGGCTAGGTAATTAGGACACCAGATTCTGATCATTTGGAAAAGTGGCCAAAAACTTCTTTCAGTGTGGGTAGTGTTATTGTTATAGTAACTGTTGGTGGTAGAGTTAATTGTTGGGGTTAGTGTAAGTGTTAGTATTAGTGGTAGAGTTCTATTTAGGGTCAGCACACTGATTTGAGTACAGATCAGGTAGTCTATTGATCGGTTTATCGATCAGGTGGTTTGTCTGTGTAGATTCTCATTCATCCAGGTCATTGTAGTGTCAAAGGAGTTACTTGTAAGCAACTGGACTTGTACTCTACTCTACCTGTAGCTTGAAGACGTTTCACCGCCTATCTAGCTGCTACATACCATCCTGCTTTGAGATCTCATCCCAGGAAGTTTAACTGCTCTTCACCATCAGAGCAGGACTCATTCTCTGGATCATGTAACCACAGCGACTCTCACTCCACTTCACACCTTGAAGTGTGACTTATGGGACCATTAATATGAGAGTGTTGTTTACATTTTCAACCAGTGATCCAGAGATATAAGCTCCTGGTTTCCAGGCGGTGAAACGTCTTCAAGCTATAAGAAGAAGGATCAGGTGGTTTGTTGATCTGTTTATAGATCCGGTCCTGTGTTGATCTTTGTATTGATCAGGTGGTGTTTGAGGCTCTACAGGACAAAGAGAAGCAGATGGTTATGACGAAAAGTTCTACAGTGGATTTGGTGACGCAGACTGATCAGAGGGTGGAGAAACTCATCATCCAATCAGTAAAAGAGAAATTTCCAACACACAGGTAGAAATCTGGATTGAAATATATTATTGTTTACAGAGGCCATCTGTTTTTTTTAATTGAAGTGTGTTTCCTGTCAACTTTGATGTTTATATATGAGCTTACACCCTCTGGCCACTTTATTAGGTGGACCTGTTTAACTGCTTGTTAATGCAAATTAACAAGCAAATTAACACCCAATGACATGGAAGTAGTGATGCACGATATATCGGCCAACCGATATATATCGGCCGATATGTCACGTTTTTTAACTTATCGGTATCGGTCCGATATCAACAAATTCTGGCCGATATGTCAACAATGTGCAGAGTTAAACCTACAGTTAGTTAGGTCACTGTCTGCGTGTCTCTCGGCGACGCGCTAAGCTAGCTGGTCCTAGCGGGCTCCTCCGTCACATCGCATCGCACGAAAAGACAAAAAAAAATGCGCGGAACATTGCTCCGGGGTGTCGGACGCCGTCCTGCCGCCTTCTCGTCGCCGGCCGCGACGGAGGCGGAGGAGGCCGCTGTCTTTTCGGGCGATGCGATGTGACAGAGGAGCCCGCTAGGACCAGCTAGCTTAGCGCGTCGCCGAGAGACACGCAGACAGTGACCCAACTAACTGTAGCGGTTTCTCCTAGCGGCTCCTCCGTCACATCGCATTGCCCGAAAAGACAAAAAAAATGCGCGGAACGTTGCTCCGGGGTGTCGGACGCCGTCCTGCCGCCTTCTCATCGCCGGCCGCCGCCTCCTCCGCCTCCGCGGCCGCCGACGTCGCCGCCTTCACGGAGCTCCATCGGGTCCGCTCCGCCGTACTCCCTCTAACCACATGACAGTTTTACAGTGAGCCTTCCTTTAAATAAAGAGCACTGTTGTGCTTTTCAAATGTACAGTGTTTTTTCTGGTCTGTACTAAATTTGTGACACTACAGAAAACTTTTTTTCTCTACATATATCGATATCGGCAAATATCGGTATCGGCAGTGACTGCCGATATGTATATCGGATATCGATATCGGCCGAAATTTTCACATCGGTGCATCCCTACATGGAAGCAACTCTATACATTCCGGCATGAAGACATTGTCAGGCGATCTACTGCAGTTCAAACTGAGAATCAAACCGGTAAGAAAGGTGATTTAAGTGACTTTGAATGTGGCATTGCTGTTCGGTCTGAATATTTTAGGAACGGGGATTTTCACACCAACCATCTCTAAGGTTTACATAGAATGGTCTGAAAAAGAGTAATTATCCATTTAGCGGTAGTTCTGTGGGTAAAAATGGCTTGTTGATGACAGAGGTCAGAGGAGAATGGCCAGACTGGGCTGAGCTGATAAAAAGGCAACAGTCAAAGTCAAATAGCTACTTGTTACAAAGGAAGTATGCAGAAGAGCATCTAGTAATGCACAACACATCAAACCTTGAGGTGGTTGGTCTACAGCATCATTGCTAACCATGAAACCCTTATGACTACAGTGTACCCATCTTCTAATGGCTACTTCTAGCAGGATATGACCATGTTGTACGGCTTGAATCATCGTCACGGGTTTCTTGAACAAGACAATGAGTTACTGTACTTAAATGGCCTCCACAGTCACCAGATCTCAATCCAATAGAGTGCCTTTGGGATGTGGTAGAACAGGAGCTTTGCATCACAACTTGGGGTTCAAGTTACTCCTACCCAATTAGGAGCAACTTGAACCCCAAGTTGCTCCTAATTGTCAGGCCAATGCCTTGCATTGTGTATGTGTGTCCGCATTGGTGTGCATGTGCATGTATTATGTAGACCTTGCTAGTATCTGGTAGGTTGCCTTTCTATCAGCTCAACCCAGTCTGGCTATTGTCCTCTGACCTCTGGCATCAACAAGCCATTTTCACCCAAAAAACTAATGCTCTATTTTGGACCATTCTCTGTCAACCATAGAGATGGTTGCATGTGAAAGTCTCAGTAGATCAGCAGTTTCTGAAATACTCAGACCAGCCCATCAGGCACCAACAACTAGTTACATTCAAAGTCACTTAAAATCACATTTCCTCCTCAATCTGATGCTTGGTTTGAACTGCAGCAGATTGTTCAGACCATTTCTACATGCCTCAATGCAATGAGTTGCTGCAATGTGAAAGGTTGAGTAGACATTTGTGTTAAAGAGCAGTTGGACAAGTCTACCTAATAAGTGGCCGGTGGGTGTATATTGAATATCTCATTACTATTACAACTTGTGAAGTATTACCAGATAGCTGACAGGTATTTAAACTAAAACATAACTACAGATCAATGTGCTTTCAATTAATAATACCAGTAGAAATAGTTTAGTAAGTTAAAACTGACAAAAAAACTATAATCCTATATCCTGCTTTTAGACAACCTTATTAAATATGAATGTCATTTCAGATGTAGTAAAAATAGAAAAAGCACATGTTTTAGAAAAAGAAAAAAAAAATCAACAACTTTATTGAATCTCATTTATCTAATTATCTCATTCACTTCCACTACATCCAACTCCTCCTGTGGGTCTGGTGTTTAACATACTCACCTCTGTACATATGGCTTGGGTAAAAGCATACTTATTCATCACCACACCAGGCTGCTGGATGCATTTTTTACACATAATAATTGATGTTACAATCAGTCTCATATCCTCACACAGCTATAGTGACATCTGTAAAATGAATAGAAAGAACAGGTTAGCTAACAAATAGCACTATCTGTATTATAAACACACACCTACACAGCTAAGTGTTAAAATAAAACCTAAACCACCCCTGTGGTATTAAAAGGGAAGTAATATGAAGCATTGGAGGAGCTCATAACTCATGCTACCTACCAGGGAGACAAGTCTGATTGCTGCTATCGCCCTAGATGCACGACTCAAAACCTCAGCGGAATTACTACACTTTTAACTTTGATACATCAGCTCAATTTAAAAATAATCATATATGGTATGCTGTTAACCGTATAATTGTCTGACTGTGTTATTTTTTACATTTTTTGAATACACCACTATATATTGAGCTAGTATAATGGAGTTAAAAGTGTAGAGGGATTCCACATGCCATTAAACTTATCACACAACACTGAAACTTATAATGCCCTATGGTAGATAGCACAAGTTATGATTTCTACCATTGTTTCATATTAAAGACTTTAAATTAAATACCACCGGGGTGTTTCAAGTTGTATTTTTTCCTGAACAGTTGAACATGCATGTTGCATGCATGATACATTGTAATATGGCTTGTGCTAAATGAATGAATAAACTGTGTTTTCTTTTTGATTTACATTTTTCAGACATGAACATAGTTGTGTGCTAGGCTGACTGTAATATTAATTCTTCTGTCAGATGTGTACAAATAAACTGGGAAGTTGACAACTGTCAAGGCAGTGAGAGTACAGCTCTGTTGAACTGACAGTAGTCTTAAAGTTTGTTAAAGTGTATATAGGGCAATCTCCTGGGTAAAAATGGAATACAGAAAAACAATGTGACATGTCCATGCGTGCAGACATGGAGATCCACTTTCAATTGCGAAGCATCCAAAACTGCGAACGCACAATTGTGACAATGTTTAATGTTTTTTCAAACAGTGGCGGGTGTGAACAAGCTGTACGTGTGTTACACTGCGTCTTATGTGTGATGTTGTGTGTGTGTGTGTACTTCATTTTTGTGCATGTGACATAATGTCACATTTTCACATCCATGTGTGTGCGATTGCAAAAAAAAAAAATGCATAAATGTGTGTGTGTGGATGAAAATGAGAAAATGTAAAGCTTATCATTGATCTGATAACATCAAAAAATCACTTAACTGCAGTCCATTTACCATGTATTTATGGCGAATGATGCCTTATAAATGATGCCTTTTAAAAAGAAACTTCTGAATTATTTTTATATCATTTTAAATGTTTATTTGTTTGTGTACACACTGTGTGTGTCAGCTTCATAGGGGAGGAGTCAGTAGCTGCAGGTGAAGCTTGCAACTTGACTGATAAGCCCACCTGGATCATCGACCCAATTGATGGGACAACGAACTTCGTTCATGCGTAAAAATAAACACTTTATGATTACATATGTGCAATATTTTCACACGTCATGATTATATGTGTAGAATATTTTAAGAGAGCGACTAAGTGTAAATAAATAAATTTACTTTGTAATCAACAGATTTCCTTTTGTTGCCGTTTCCATTGGCTTCTCTGTGAATAAACAGGTTAGAACAACAAGCTTTAGTATGTTGGGACTGTGCTGCATTTGAATGAAGATTAATTGATCCTGCGATAGGACGACGTGCAATCTGTCGAAGGGGTCAGATGTGGTTTGTGTTCCTCTGAATAGATGGAGTTTGGCGTGGTCTACAGCTGTCTGGAAGATAAGATGTATACGGCAAGGAGGGGAAGGGGAGCATTCTGTAACGGCCAGTCGCTGCAGGTTTCTGATCAGCAGGGTCAGTGATCACTAACACAAAGGAAACAAAGACTGTATTCAACAACATTAACAAAGAAACTGTTGACATGTGACATCTGTACAAACAGGACATGATGTCATGAAGCTGTGAGCCAAACAGATGCTTGTCTTCTTGTTAGACATCAACCATTCCATGATAGCGACAGAATTTGGATCCAGCAGAGACGCCGAGGCTGTTGCCAAGACCTTCGCCAGTCTGAACCGGATCCTGTGCATCCCTGTACATGGGTAATACTGCAGTACTACTGCACTACTACTGTTTACTGCTGTTACACTAATACAGTACTACTGAAATACTTGTGCAGTATCATTGTAGTACTGCTGTAACACTTCTGCTGTGTCATTGAAGTAGTACTATAAAACTGCTGCAGGATGCGCAGTGCAGGAACTGCAGCCATCAACATGTGTCTGGTGGCGAGTGGCTGCGTGGAGGCATATTATGAGATCGGCATCCATGTGTGGGACGTTGCCGCCGGCTCGCTGATAGTCTCGGAGGCCGGAGGCATCTTGCTGGATGTTGAAGGTAAAAAAAAATGGTGTCACTCTATAGCTGCAGCTTCCTCTGCTCAGGTGTTGACAGTCTCACCTGTGTGTTCAGGAGGACAGATGGACATGATGTCCAGGAGAATCGTCGCTGCCAACAGCAGAACCATTGCTGAGCGGATCATCAAAGAGATTGATGCCTTTAGCCCAACCAGAGACGATGCCACTCCAGCCAATCAGTGACAATCTGCAAGGAAGTCAAAAAATTTCATTTAGATTGTGATAAAGTTTGTCATAAAAACAAACATGTCTGTTCAGTCTAGATCAGTTTGTGGTAAATAAATAACACATTGAACTCTGCCCAGAGGTGAGTGGTCGTCCGCCAGTCCAAGGGTTGTTGGTACGATGTCCGTCACCTCCTGGTTAAATGTTTTGGTGTCCTTGGGCAAGATACTTAAAAACATGAATTTATATAGCTGTATATAAAAAATGTTTTGTGTGTGTTTTTGCCTTCAAGTAGAAGGTAAGTAATGTTGAGATTATACATTTCACTTTTGCACAAAAAATAAATAGAAAATTTAGTATTTTGCAAATTTGCAACAACAGGCATAATGGTCAATTTGGGGTCAATCCGGTATGTTGCAAATTTGCAAAAGCAGGCCTAATCATCAATTTGGGGTCGATCCGGTTTGTTGCATATTTGTGACAGCAGGCGTTACCCTGATTTGCCTCTGATGGCGTATGCCATCAGTATGGGAGTATGTAGTTTCCTGATGTGCAGGCGGCTCTGTATATCGCCACCACCATCAGTGTGTGAATGGGTGAATGAATACTTGTAGTTTTAAACACTTGGTGTGGTCGAAAAGCAGTCCATTTACATGATTGTGATTCATGGCACAACCTAAAGTGAAAAGTCATCTCTTGCTCATCATCATCATCATATCTTTGCATTAATACATTATTTTATTAGATCATTACATTGTTGCATCAATACATTATTGGATCATTACATGGTAAAATGGCCTCCATTCACGGCGGTGACTTTATACAGTGCCACACATCAGGAAACAAATCATTCATACACTGATGGCACATGCCTTTGAAGGCAGTATCTTGCCCAAGGACACGACATGGAGAAGGAGCTGGGAATCGTACAACCAATACACTGATTGCTCTAACTCTGAGCTACAGTCGCCCCCTAATCATTGTTACATCATTATGTAATTACATGGTTAGCTTCCTGAAGTGTGGGCAGCACCTTGTATGTCAGCCACTGCTGTAAGTGTGTGAAAGTGTGCGATACATTATTAGATTAGATCTTTACGTTGTTAGATCATTACGTCAATACATTATTACATAATTAGATCACTACACCCATACCAGGGTGGGATTTGCTGGTGGGGATGATTTACATGCTCTACCCTGTGCCATGCTCAATGGGGATAAAGTCACTGCGTCACGCAGCTGTGATACCATGCTGGAAAAAGGAACGTTTCCAGAGCTCTGACCATTAGAAAGGTTATGATAGCTAAAAAGGACAACTTCAATGCAAGTATAGAATACAAAGATTAGTTATTGACAGTATCCTATCAACAAATATTATTATCCTATCCTATCAGGAAACATTATTTTTGGGTCCATTTTTGTTGTACTACCACGAGTGGCCACTGGTAAATATCAGCTACTGCTGAGGGGCGGAGCCACATTCAGGTCTGTTATACATCCATGTATGCATTTCCCACTGAAATGACAGCAGCCATTATTCAGTCAGGTAAGGTCTTGCATCTTAAATCCATTAATGGATGTACAACCCCCCTCCCCCATCTCTAACTGATTCTGTTCACATGTATTTTCATCATAAAAACATTTTTTTATATTTATGACAGATAACCTATTGTTCAGACTTCTTTATTGTGGATTATCAACAGAGATATCAATCTTTTTCCTCCAATTTCATCTGTTCCCTCCGATTTTATAGATTATGTCATTCTGTCAGAGGGTTGTCCTGCTTAAATAAAGCCCTTATTGAGGAAAACATTGTTTTTGCCTTTAATAAACCATCTGGATCATGAAACACACATTTACATATTACACATAAAATATGTTCACACTCTGCTGCACACATACAACATGCTGTCACTAGCTAATTGATGACTGATCAATATCTGATTTATTCTCTGTAGAAACCTAAGTAAACATTCATGAAGTTTTGCTTTAAGATGAAGCTGAAAATTCATAGTTTTATTTACCAGTGTGTATGAAATGGCACTGTTACTGGTTTTAATATTAATAGTCTTCCATTTTTCAAACAGCAGAACAATTCTCCTGACTCCACCTACCATAACTTCAGGATTCTCTCTGGAACCATCACCAGGAGTGCTCTGATCAGAAACCTTCAATTGTTCTACAGATCAGAGCTGCAGTTTGATGGAGAGAACAGGCAAAAATTTGTCAGTTTTAAGAGCTGGTACTGTAATTCACAAGAAGGTTCTGTCAGAAAAATCAAATCTGTGAAATCAGTGAATAGCAGGTTTATAGAACTGGTCTTATGGATGCTCTTAGAAGTTTTTTTAACAGAAACCAGTTTACAGAACAGTGAGGATTCAGAACAACAGCTGGAACCATGTGTGCACATCACTCGAAGACCAGGTTCAAGAGCTGGTTCTTTTGTATGAAGGAAAGGTTTTGTTTTAATAGACAATTCTGTGCTATGAATGTTCTTGAACTAGAAAAACCCCCGAACAAGAAGCCTGTGAATAAAAGAAATGGTTATCAGTAAAATGGTTTTACAGGTTCTTTAGTGGAAGTTTTATATTAGCTTGAACCCTAAATACAAAGCTTCTAAAGCAGCAGAGGTTCTCCTTTTTATGTTGTCTTTTATACAGAGAACAGTCCTCTATAGAGCAATACTGTGTTCAAGTCAGTGTCAGAGATAGTTCTCCTTCATGAGGAACATGTATGTTATTAATCTAGACCCCTCTGTTGGAATATTTGTGAATTATATAACTATGCTGATGTCTACAGGGAGGAGAGAACAGTTTGTTGAGGAGGTTCAAAATACAAGTATGAATTTGAATCTTCAAGAAATGTGTTGGAGCTTTTTTACTGATGTAGAAGGTTCCTAAGCAGTTTCTCAGTCAGAGGGTTCTTGGCTTCATCAATAAAGAACAGATTTATTGAGAACCCATACAAAAAACAAAACATCAAAGAACTTTATAGAGTGAATGTGGAGGATACAAAGCAACTCCGAGTGGAACCCACAGAAAATGTCTGGTGGAAGAACATGAGCAGGTTATAGACTGAGGGTTGACCTAACAGGCGGCAAATGGTAAGTTATGGAGGCGAGATGATTCTTGAGCAGATTAACCATGTTTGAGAACCTGCTGTGAGTATTGAGTATAGTTTCTGCTTCCAATAAGGTTCTAGAAGGGCATTCCTCCTGAGATCTGGCGTGCCACCTGCTCGTCCTGGCTCTCTTCCTTGTCCTTCCTCTCCTGGTTCCAGTCCTTCAGGCCCTCTGGCAGTGTGGTGTCCTCGTCCTCGCCACCAGTTCCCTCCACGAACTCCTCATATGTTGACTTCTCTGCAAACGGACGTTTGCCAAGTAGCTCCACCATATCACTCTTATCGAGAACCTCCTTCTCCAGCAGCCTCAGAGCCACCTGCAAGAACCCACAGGACCAGAACATCTTCAGCATGTAGATGGTCCACAGAGGTGCAAGAGGGAAAAAGACTAGTGACGAGAAGCTAGAGGGGAGAAACTATTCATGAAGATTAAAGGGAACATATAATGTTCAGATCAAATGGGTATTAATTAGTACGAAAGTATAGTAAACGTAGTAAGTAAATGTAGAGGAGGAAAAAGGCCAAATTCAATTCAAAACTATGTACAACCCCTAGCAAAAAGTATGGAATCACCAGTTGTGAGAGCACTTAGACATTTTATTCTGTAGAACAAACTTGCATCAAAATCATAACAATAAAAATGAACAATAATGAAGTAATTCAAAAGTGCAACGCCTTGGCATTCAGGAACACTAAAGGAAATGATTAAAAAAACACTGTGATGGTCAGTAAATGTTACTTTTTATAGACAAAGAGTTGGCACCAGATTGATGAAGAATACTGTTTGTCACTCATCAAGTTAATGCCTCAGAGACTGCAAGATGTCATAAAAGCCAGAGGGGGTGCAACTAAATTCTAGTGATATGTTTTGATTGTTTGTTTTTCATGATTCATATTTTTTTTCCTCAGAATACACTGATTCCATATATTTTCCCTGTGCTTGGTCTGTAAAAGTAACATTTACTGACCACCACAATGTTTTTATTTATTTCCTTTAGTGTTTCTGTATGCCAGACTTATCCTTTTGCTAGGGGTTGTAAATGACCTGGAGTAAGCAAAGCTGCGACACCCGAGTCAGCTGATCTACAGGCTCCTGCTTGCTATCATACCTTCTCAACCTCAGCCTTCTTTTTGCTTAGCAGGCAGTGGGTTCTCTGGTACGCTTGGCTGATGAGGGTTCGCACCTCAGTGTCAATGAGACGAGCTGTCGCCTCACTGTACGGTTTCTCCAGAACCACCTCACCCTGCCGAGGGAGGTCAAAGGACACCTGCCCCACCTTAGGGTTCATACCAAACTGGACAATCTGCAGCCGAACAGACAGAACGTCACTCAACATGCATAATTTTATGTTTTGACATCTGACCCTCTCCTGTGACCTCTGACCTGTGCATAGGCACTCTGAGTAACCTTACGGAGGTCATCCTGGGCTCCAGTGGTGATGCGGCTGAAGAAAATCTCCTCGGAAACCCTTCCTCCCAGAGTCATGCACATGCGGTCCAGCAGCTGCTCCTTGGTATACAGGTACTGTTCTTTGGGCAGGTACTGAGCATAGCCCAGCCCCTTCCCTCTGGGGATGATGGACACCTGCACAGGTGAGGAGGAGAAATCAGTGCGTCAGCGTGTAGCAGCAGAGAACAGATGTAACAGATGTAAGAGCTCTCAGCTCTTACATCTGTTCAGCTCAGAGCTGAACTGCAAACCTTCAGCAGCGGGTCAGCATGTTCCAGGAACCAGCCGGCGACAGCATGCCCCGCCTCGTGGAATGCCACTGTCCTCTTCTCCTCCGGCTGCAAGACCTGAGTCTTCTTCTCCAAACCTACACCAAACATAGCACACATCTGAAAACAGGAACTGATGTTCAGATTCCACCATGATCACAAATCTTTCAGTTGGTATGTTGAGAAACCAGCTTGACATACTTCATACAGTTACAGAGCAGACCAACTGTTACATGTCTGAGTGTCACAGTAACACATTTGTATCTCACCTCCGATCACTCTCTCAATGGCCTGTTCAAAGTGTTTCTGGTCGATGGCGTCTGAAAGGTGGCGAGCCGCGATCAAAGCTGCCTCGTTACAAACATTAGCGATGTCGGCGCCTGACAGGAAGTGGTGGAGTTAAAGTCTGAGATAAACAGGGGACCACTAAAGAGGTAAAGAAGAACCGTTTTTTACCGGAGAATCCAGGTGTGAGAGCTGCCATCTTCTTGGCCAGAGCGTCTTTGTCCATGGTGACTTCCAGCTTAAGAGGACGCAGGTGGACTTTAAAGATAGATGCTCGTCCTTTGATGTCAGGAGGACCTGAAACACCACAAATACTACATATGATCAGCTGTACATGAAAAACTGTATTCTCAGGAACTAACAATCCTCACCAATGTAGATCTGCCGATCGAAGCGTCCAGGCCTCATCAGGGCCGGGTCCAGGATGTCGGGTCGGTTGGTTCCTGCCAGAACTACCACGTTGGTGGCTGTGTTGAAGCCTGCGCACACAGAACAGGCTTGAGCTGGCTTTACTACTTTATAGACCGTGATTTCCAACCTTGGAGATTGGGTCCCTCCAAAGGGTCAGCAGATAAATGTGCGGGGTCCTGAGATAATAAATGGGAAAAAATTGATTCCCTAATTGTTGTTTTCTCTTATCTGTGCTTTTGGATGAAATAACAGATTTTTTGAACATTTATAAAAAATAAACTATGAGAGTAGTTTAAAGGTTATATTTGTAGTTTCTGTAGCTGTTAACAATCACAAAAATGTGAAATGCGAGCCAGCTGCACTCTGCTGTTGTTAAGATAAGATAAGATAAAACTTTATTGATCCCACAACGGGGAAATTTGTGTGTTACTGCAGCGTTACAGATAAAGAGAAGAAAATAAAGCTGAAGATAAAAAAACTATATAGAAATAAAAATAAAAAAACACACAACACAATGTACAAATTCGCAGAATTTGTTGATGATCTGCATACACAGTATGCATTATCGACATAGAATGGAGAGAAAATGCTAATAAATAGTAAGAAAAAAGTAAGAAAAAAAGTATGCATAAGCAAGGCATATATACATACATACATGCACGTACATACACATACACACATATATATATATGGACATACATATCCACTCACATACCCACATGTACACATACATAGCCAATGCACACTTAAGGTGCAGGGTGTGTGTGAAGAGAAAAAAAAAGTGACCAGTGAAAAAGTGACTACAGTGAGGGTTATTTGTATGTGTTGTTATAAAGTCTTATTGCTGTCGGGATGAATGATCTGCGAAAGTGCTCCTTCTTGCAGCGAGGGTGTTTGAGTCTCTGGCTGAAGGAGCTGCTCAGCGCACCCACCACCCCATGCAGAGGGTGATGGGGGTTGTCCATGATGGATGTCAGCTTTGCCAACATCCTCTCTCCCACCACCACCACCGACTCCAGAGGACATCCCAGTACAAAGCTAGACTTCCGTACCAGTTTGTCGATTTTCCTTCTGTCCCCGTCTGAGCATCCGCCCCCCCAGCAGACTACTGCGTAGAACAGGGCAGATTCTACGACGGAGTCGTAGAAGGTCTTTAACAGAGTCCTGCACACACCAAAGGACCTTAGTCTCCTCAGCAGTGAAGTTGACTCTGGCCCTTCTTGTACAGGACATTATTGTTAGTGGTCCAGTCCAGTTTGTTGTTCAGGTGAACACCCAGGTATTTGTAAGAGACCACTGTCTCAATGTCTTTTCCCTGGATGCTCACCGGTGTGGTGGGGGGGGGGGACTTCCTCCTGAAGTCCACAACCATCTCCTTTGTCTTGCTGGCGTTGATTTGGAGAGCGTTGATCTCACACCAGCTGACAAAGTCATTGATGACCCCCCTGTACTCCTGGTCGTTCCCATCTGATACACACCCGAGGATGGCCGTATCATCTGAGAACTTCTGTAGGTGGCAGAGTTGTAGGTGAAGTCTGAGGTGTACAGACTAAACAGAAAGGGTGAGAGCACTGTACCCTGTGGCGCCCCCGTGCTGCAGACTACCACCTCAGACACACAGTCATGAAGCCTGACATACTGTGGTCTGTTGGTGAGGTAGTCGATGGTCCAGGCCGTCAGCTGCTCATCCACTCCGGCTCCCTCCAGCTTCCCTTTCAGCAGTGCAGGCTGGATGGTGTTAAAAGCACTGGAGAAGTCAAAAAACATGATCCTCACCGTGCTCGCCGCTTGTTCCAGGTGGGAGAGAGATCGGTGCAGCAGATAGATGACAGCGTCATCCACACTGATGCCGGGCCGGTAGGCGAACTGCAGAGGGTCCAGTGCTGAGCTCACCAGTGGGCGAAGGTGGTGAAGGATGAGCCTCTCCAAGGCCTTCATCAGGTGAGAAGTCAGGGCTACAGGTCTGTAGTGGTTGGGCTCCCTGGGCCGTGCGATCTTAGGCACTGGAACCACGCAGGAAGTCTTCCACAGTTCAGGAACCCTCTCCAGGTTCAGACTCAGGTTAAAGATGTGCAGGACCACCTGACAAAGCTGGTCTGCACAGTCCCTGAGCAATCTGGAGCTGATTCTGTCTGGACCTGCTGCCTTCCTGACCTTTATCTTCTTTAGCTGACTTCTCACCTGATCAGCTGTGAGGCAGATCTGTGGCTGGTCCGGGGTGGGGGGAAGGGCTGGCTTTGTTGTTGGTAGGTGTAATGGGGTGGGGGGAGGGGCTGGCTTTGATGTGGGTAGGTGTAAAGGGGGTGTGGTGGGATGGAACGAGGAGAGTGCACCTGGCAACAGCACAGCGCTAGAAGAGGGGGGAGGGGGGGAAGCACATGGAGGGGGGTTGATGGAAGCTGGGGGGTGGGGGAGGTTGTTGGTCCAGAATAGAATCTATTAAAAAACAGATTCAATTCATTAGCCCACCCCCGGTCGGTGGACACTGCTACTCCTCCATTGTCCTTGAGGTGACCAGAGATCTTGTTCATGCTTCTCCAGACCAGACATTGTTTGCTTGGAGCTGCTTCTCCATCTTCCTCCTGAAACTCTCCTTGCCACTCCTGATTTTATATTTTAGTTCCTTCTGCACTCTCCTCAGTTCCACTTTGTCCCCCGACCAGAAGGCCCTCTTCTTTTCATTTAGCAGGGCCTTCAACTCTGGGGACACCCATGGTTTGTTGTTGGAGAAACACCATACCTTCTTGGTCGGCACAGTGTTCTCCACACAGAAGTTAATGTAGTCCGTGATGCAGTGGGTGAGGCTGTCGATGTCCTCACAATGTGGCCTGCAGAGTTCTTGCCAGTCTGTACATTCAAAACAGTCTCTCAGGGCCTCACTGCAGTCCTCAGACCACAGCCTGATCACCTTCTTGGTGGGAGGGGTCTTCCTCACTGGGGGGGTGTAGGTGGGTTGGAGGATGACCAGGTTGTGGTCTGAACGCCAAGTGGGGGGAGGGATGATGAGTGGTAAGCCTCACTTGTGTTGGCAAACAGCAAGTCCAGAGTTGTATTGTCCCTGGTATGGCAGTCAACATACTGGGTGAAGTTAGGGAAAGTGGTGGAGAGTGAGGCATGATTGAAGTCCCCAGAGATAATAATGAGGGACTGTGGATGTGCCGTCTGTAACTGAGAGACGGTGGTTTGGATGTCCTCACAGGCTGCCTTAGCATCTGCCGATGGTGGGATGTAAACAGTTAGCACGATAACATGCGAGAACTCCTGGGCCAGGTGATATGGCCTAACGCTAACCGCTAACAGTTCAATGTCTTTGGTACAGCGCTGCTCCTTCACCGTAATGTGTCCCGGGTTACACAATCTCTCATTCACATATATTACCAGTCCCCCTCCTCTCCTCTTACCGCTCTCCCTCGCGTTTCGGTCCGCTCTCACCAGTTCAAAGCCGTCCAAAGTTACGACGGAGTCCGGTGTGTTGTCCGTGAGCCAGGTTTCCGTGAACAGCAGGACGCTGCTCTGCTTATACTCCCACTGCAGTCTGGTTAGCGCCGTCAGCTCTTCCATCTTGTTGGGTAAAGATCTAACGTTACCCATTACCACAGATGGAACGCTGGGTTTGTACCGCCTTCTCCTCTCCCGGTACTTCGCTCCAGCCCTGCATCCTCTCCTCAGACGCCGTAATTCCTTAGGAATCCCGGGTCGCTCCTCTGGGAGTACCCCCCTCTCCTGTAGCGCCAACAGCTGATCCTGGCTGTAGATGATGGACTGGCTCACGTTATCACCAGATGCGGCGGTGAAAAGTCCTGATAGAAGTAGAAAGAAGGCTACTCCTCTCACCAGACTACTCGGGTCCATTCTTGTCACAAATTAAATCAAAATTAAGCAAAAAAGAACTTGAAATAAAATAAATAAACCTGAAAAGGGAAAGAAAAGACTAGAGAGCTGCATAACAGGCTGCCTACCGTGGCGTCATCTTTAAAAAAAACAAAAAAAACAAAAACAATTGAAGGTTCAAACCACTGGTTTCATCTTTAATGTGTTGTATTTTAAAGCTTTTGACATTATCACTGAGTCAAATCTACATCTGAAGGAACTAAAGTTGCACACTACACCACAGTGTAGAGTAGGAGAAAATAGTACTTGAGTAAATGTACATAGTTTCTCTCTCGCTCTGCTGAGACTGTCATCTGATGATTTTAGAGTCATTATGCACCACCCACCGTCCATCTCCACCAGTAGCTGGTTCAGCGTGTTCTCCTGCTCGCTTTGCCCTCCAAAGTTTCCTCGGCCTCGCTTACGTCCCACAGCGTCAATCTCATCAATGAAGAGGATGCAGGGAGCGTTCTTCCTCGCCATCACAAAAAGGTCCCGGACCTGCAGAGAGGAGGTGTCTAAATAAACAGCGGTTACATGTTGATGTTCTCAATGATTTCTGACATTTTATTGTAGCTCCTCGGACAAGTTTGTTGCTCACCCTGGCAGGACCAACACCCACAAACATCTCCAGGAACTCTGAGCCATTAACAGTAATGAATGGGACATTGGCTTCGCCGGCCGTTGCTTTGGCCAGAAGAGTCTTTCCTGTTCCTGGCGGACCCGTCAAGATGGCACCCTGTAAACACATTGTTACTGAATCCTCCTGTAGACCCTCACTGCAGTCCCACCCTCACTTTGGGGATATTGGCTTCGCCCTCACCTTAGGGATCTTGGCACCTAGGTCCTGGTACTGTTTGGGGTTCTTCAGGAAGTTGACGAACTCCATAATCTCCATCTTAGCCTCCTCACAACCTGCCACATCTTTGAACTTCACATCAATCTCGTCCTTTAGGATCTTTGCGGTCGTCTCGCTGACACTAAACAACCCCCCCATCCCCCGTCCGGGTCGCCCAACCCCCCCCGTGCCTCGTCGGACCATGAGCAGCAGGAAGCCGATGATGAGTGCCGTTGGGAGCATGCTCAGTAGAAACGTGCTGTAGAAGAAGGAATGAACATCACTGTAGAAATCTACAAACTACCATGAAGACAGAGAATGTCTCCTTACCCATCGCTTTCCGTGGAATAAACAACTGGCAGCCGGTTCTCGCCTTCAATGCCCAGCTCGTACTGCGCAGACTCCAGATTTCTCTCAAACGTATCCACACTGCCGATGTTGAACCACACGTACTGCTGGAGATTGTTTATATACAGTAAAGAAAACAAGTATTTGGTATATATGGTTGATTCCTCCATCTCAATTAAAGATGGTAACACTTGCATATATATATATATATATATATATATATACGTATTTGAACACCCTGCTATTTTGCTATTTCTCCCACTTAGAAATCATGGAGAGGTCTGAAATTTTCATCGTAGGTGCATGTCGACTGTGAGAGAGATAAACTAAAGAAAAATCCAGAAATCACAATGCATAATTTTTTAATGATTTATTTGTGTGATATAGCGGCAAATAAGTATTTGAACAACTGAGAAAATGAATGGTAATATTTGGTACAGTAGCCTTTGTTTGCTATTACAGGGGTCAAACGTTTCCTGTAGCTTTTCACCAGGTTTGCACATACTGCAGGAGGGATTCTGGCCCACCTTCAATGCTCTGACTGAGGGAAGGAGGTTGTTCCCCAAAATCTCACAATACACGGCCCCAGTCATCCTCTCTTTAATGCAGTGCACTCGCCCTGTCCCATGTGCAGAAAAACACACCAAAAGCATGATGCTACCACCCGCATGCTTCACAGTAGGGATGGTGTTCTTCGGATTGTACTCTTCATTCTTCTTCCTCCAAACACGCTTAGTGGAATTATGACCAAAAAGTTCTATTTTGGTCTCATCTGACCACAAAACTTTCTCCCATGACTCCTCTGTATCATCCAAATGGTCATATGCAAACTTAAGACGAGCCTTGACATGTGCTGATTTAAGCAGGGGAACCTTTCGTGCCATGCATGATTTCAAAGCATGACGTCTTAGTGTATTACCTACAGTAACCTTGGAAAAGTTGGTCCCAGTTCTTTTCAGGTCATTGACCAACTCCTGTCGTGTAGTTCCGGGCTGATTCCTCACCTCTCTTAGAATCATTGAGACCCCACGAGGTAATATCTTGCATGGGGCTCCACTCTGATTGAGATTGACCGCCATGTTTAGCTTCCTCCATTTTCTAATGATTGCTCCAACAGTGGACCTTTTTTCACCAAGCTGCTTGGTAATTGCTCCGTAGCCCTTTCCAGCCTTGTGGAGGTGTATAATTTTCTCTCTTTGTGTCTTTATGCAGCTAACGACTTCAAACAGGTGCATCTGATTAAGGATGATACATGAAGTGCAGGTGGACTTCTAATGGGCGGACTAACAGGTCCTTCAGGGTCAGAATTCTAGATGACACACAGGTGTTCAAATACTTATTTGCAGCTGTATCACTCAAATAAATCGTTAAAAAATCATGCATTGTGATTTCTGGATTTTTCTTTTTAGTTTATCTCTCTCACAGTGGACATGCTCCTACGATGAAAATTTCAGACCCCTCCATGATTTCTAAGTGGGAGTTATAGCAAAATAGCAGGGTGTTCAAATACTTATATATATATATATATATATATATGCAAGTGTTACCATCTTTAATTGAGATGGAGGAATCATCAATATAAGTTGATTTCTAAAGATTATGAATTAATAGATCAATTAAAAGGTGATCAGCAAACTGTGATCAATACTAGTATACAATGATCAGCTGGCTGAAAAAAATGTGAGAGCCCGAATCAAAAATTAAACTCACCCCATCAACAGGAGTCTTTCCTGGAGAGAAAACCACTTTCACATAACGTTTGTTGAACACCTCCAACCTGTCAACCTGCAGACAGCAGGTTACACACAGAGCGACAAACAGGTGATATGTGATGGGGTCAGGAAACAATGTCAGTTGGCGGTAGGGCTGGGCAGTGCGCGCACACACACACACACACACACACACACACACACACACACACACACAAGTTAATTATCAAACCATGGGATATTGAGAGGGGGCTGTTTTGCAGTTGTACTAAACAAGCTGCATGTAGACATCATATACATACACAACTTGTGTGAGTTGAGCAGTGAACATAGATAGAGAAAATGAGAGGAACTTCCAAAGGGGGGAGATATTTCTGTTTTGTGGAAGTATTTCAGCTTTAAAAAAAATTGACGATGATCAACCAACCATAATTTGTAAATTTTGGGATTCCCAATTTATCATGAAGACCAGCATTTTGTGGGACTAATTAAACCTGTGTTAATATTAGCCTGGTTATACTTAAATTTACTGCAGCAAATGCAAAGCAATTCTCTAATCTAGTCATGGAACACCTAGTCACATAACACCTAGTGACGCAAAAAAAATACTGTCTGTCTACAGTGACACCATTATAATTATTATAAAAAAAGTATATTGCTACATCAAGCTTTAATCATACCGCCCAGCTGTAAGTTATAGGATCAGGTAACAGCTGACAGTATCAGGTGTCAGATTTTTTTTTTACCACTCCTTTGGACAGGTAGTTGTTGATGAAGTCCTTCCAGGTCACCTCTCTGCCTCCATCTCTCAAAATGAAATAATAACCGATGGTGACCCAGAACGCCACCATGCTCAGAAGATACATACGGAAGTCCTTATCATCCCAGGGAACATCACCCTGCAACCAACAACAAATAAGCATCATGAGAGACCAGGAATGGCAGTGCAGTGAAGTTATACACAGAAAAAAAAACATTTACAGATAAAGTTATTGACACAAGAGTCTGTGAAGTGTTTTTTCACCTATTCTGTTACAACAGGTGAGCTGAACCACTTCAGATGTTGAACACCTTTTTAAGTAACGGTCTGTAGTAACTCAAAGTCTCCAGCAGGAGAAACACACTGACCTTCTGCAGACGGCTGGACCAATGTGACTCCTCTTTACGACCACCTCGTTTTCCTCCTCCTCGCTTTCCTCCTTCTCCTGCTCGCTTTCCTCCTCCCTCTTCTTCTCCTCCTCCTCCTCCTCCTCCTCTTCCTCCTCCACCTGCTGCTCCTCCTCCAGTGTTGGCAGGAATATTTTCTAAGCACACATAAAGTCAAAGTGTTTGCAATACATAAAGTAAAAGTAAGAAAGTAAGCATTTTGAGGAGAACTTAATACAACTAAAATTCCAATAATTTTGTTATAAAGTTTATCTGATCCATGTCACAGGTGGAAATGCTAAATGTGTCTTAGGGTAAACAGTGTTCTTTATCTTGCAGTGAGATTTTTTTTCCCCTTAAATTACCTTCACAATATGATTACAATTAGTATGATTTTATTGCCAAACAGTCACTGAAACATTATTTTTAAATTATGTGAACAGATTAACAGACTCTGATCCTTGTACGAGCATTGTGAACAACAAAAACAATAATAATAACCATAACAATAATAACAACAATAATGAAATCTCTTTTCTTTACCTTTGGTTGCTGTGTCAGCATCACTGTGTTCTGGAGTTTTTTGATTGTCTGGAAAATATTTTTCAAAACCTGAAGAGATACAGAATTACAGTTAAACAGTTTACAGTACTGTATTAATAATAATATGAATAAAAATGAAATTGTACAAATAAGTAAAATAATACAATAATAATACAAATAAATGATAATGTACCCACCTTTTGGTGGTTTGGAGCTTTGTGTCCTATATGCGCCTAGCAGGTCAGTAAGCAGGCGCCGCCCACAGTCCACCTGTCCCGGCTTGGTCAGAAGCACCTGACAACACAGTCAACTCATAATACCATGTACTTTACTGCAGTACTTTATTTGAATGAGTTATTAGTACATTTTACTGTAGTGACAGGAGTATTTATAAGTCTCTCGGGGAAGGGGAGCTCACTTCCCGGGAAGCTCCTGTGACTACTGTAATATGTAATATTACTGCATTCAAATAAAGTACTCTACTTCCCGGGAAGAGGAGCTCATTTCCCGGGACTGTTTTGGCCGTAGGCTTGGTTAGCATGTTAGCCTGTTAGCATGTGTCACCTACCAGCCTCCCGGGGACGGTGGAGGGTAGCACCAGTCGGATCATGTTCCTGCAGCCTGCAGAAAGCCGCAGGTAGTGGTGAGCCATCCTCACACCGGAAAACACTGACACTCACCAGACAGCTCGAGGAGAACCGGCTATACGCAACTCAAGATCAACATCTCTGCTTCATACCCACTCTGAGCTGCCATCTTTCTTATTCTTCTTTGCGTTTTTTGTCGGGTCAGCGCACAGCGCCTCCACCGACCTGGGGTTTGAGCAGCATCATGTGTTCATCACTTGTTCACTCGTCTACGTTAGAAAAAGAAAGAACTCTTTGGTCTCTCAAACTTTTTTATTTAATACTAATATCACCGCGTCTGTTGATTGATTGATTCATTCTTCTTCTTCTTCTTCTTCTTCTCTGCTCTTTCCCTCCTCACCAGCAGTTGGCGGTATTATTGCTTTCCCCACTGCTGTTGCATGCCGGGTAAAGGGATGATGGCGTCTTCGGGCTGTGTGAAGGACTGAAGTGGCGGAACGCTGCTTGTTTCCTCGATGAAGCTACGCTCTTAGTTGCCTCAGTAGTTTCCTCAGAGCGGAGCTGTGGGTCTAAATTTGGCGATGAGGTAAAGGAACTTGGCGGTAAGCCAGGAACTTGCGCTGTAACCTGGGCAACGTCCAGGACACGGCTGAGGGACAACCGGGAGACCGGGGATAATCGGGGGCACCCGAGAGACAGGGAGTCAGTCAGACTGATACTGACAGGTTGATTGTCAGGTGATAGCCTGTTAACTTGTGTTACTGTAGTGTAGTTTAGTTCTGTTAGCATGTAGCTCGGATAACACCATGTCAGTGTGGCCCTGCGGTGGTTTGCTAACTTGCCCTGTTGCAAGTTAGCCCTTACATGTCGGCTATGTGCTACTGTTAGCATGTGGGTCCAGTGTCAACATCACTTGAATCAGGACATTAGAGCTTTCTATTATGTGTCTATAGGTTTCTGCGGGTGTTTACAGTTTTCTGTGGGTTTTTTCAAGTGTCTGCGGCGATTTACAGGGGTTTGCAAGCGTCTGTAGGTGTTTGAAAGTATCTCCAAGTGTAGCCGTTATGTGAGCATTCCTTATGCAAGAGCGAAACCTCCACTGCCGCTATGCTTCCGGCAAGCTTTGTGCCTGAAAGCTTTCATGAATTATCGTTCAATGAACGCGTTAATATGTAGGGCAAACGTAAACTAATCGTACTGTATTTACTGCCCGATGAACTGTGAACACATTCATTTTCGAAATTGTGAATGCCATGCGTAGCATCACCACATGCGTCATCAAAAAAACCTCACATATTTGTGCACATTTTCTTCCAAAACCTTTTTTAATGAAGAGAATCTGCACTTCAGTCACATCAACAGCAAACCTGTAGGGGTGAAAGCTGCAGCTGCTACTTGTGTGGACTAAACAGACAGTGTTAATGGGTAAATGCTGTTCCATAAATGCTACTGTGAATCCAGGTTAGTTAAGGGTTTAAAATTTGGCATGAGGATGAAATCTAACACAATTTCCGTGTTAAACAAAACATACAATTTTTGCTGTCTGTGAATCTGTATGGGCTATTTCATTTTAGAACTAGTCTTTTTTTTTGGACCAATAACAAACTATTTGAACTACTCTATATACTAGGGCAACACAGGTTCAAGTTGTTGGAGTGAGACCATCCTCTGTGAAGTGTCATGTTCTTCCTGTGTCTGCATGGGTTCTCTCCTTGTTCTGTGGCTTTCTCCCACAGCCCAAAAACATGCTTAGTTTGTTTGGAGATCAACAGATGGGATTAATGGGGTTGGCTCCAGCAGACAGTTACAAAAACTAGTTTATTCTGAAATTTGTGAAATGAACTTTGAACTAGGTCATGTAGAAAATGAACTTTTCCAATACTGCTCCCAGCAGAGATAGCACAGTGGCAGCATAGGTGATAGGTGGTGTGACAGCAGAGGGAGCATGGCAGTGGATCCTTGTGAACTCTGAAAGTAATTTTGCTATAACATGTGGTTTGTGACGATGCTGGATCCTGCTTTAAAGGGGTTGTAGACAGAAACAACTACAATGATAGTTTAATAATAATAATTCCTGCAATCAAATGCCAGGCACTCCTGGTGACAATCTATCTTGAGACCCTCTGCCGAAATGACTTATGAACTGTTGCCACCAGATATGCCATGTTTATTTTAAAAAGGTGACGTATCTGTAGGTGTCTGCAGATGTTTGTAGTTGTCTGCAGGTGTTTGCATATGTTTGTAGGTCTGCAGATGTCTGTAGGTTTTTCTTGGTGTCTGTAGGGACTACTTGGTGTTTGAAGAGTTCCGGTGTTTGTAGATCTGTGTAGGTGTCTATAGTTTTCTGCAGGTCATTATAGGAAGATGTAGGAATCTGCAAGTGTGTATATATGTTTGTAGGTGTCAAGAGGTATTTGCACGTGTAAAGAGGTCTTTGCACATATTTGTAGGTGTCTAGGAGTTTGCAGGTGTCTTGAGGTATTTGTAGGTCTGTGCAGTTGTCTACAGGTGTTTGTGGATGTCTATCAATCTCTGTATGAAACTGCAGGTAATGCAGTAGTTTGCAGGTGTCAAGCTTTAGTAGTTGTCTGCAAGTGTTTGCCTGTGTCAAGAGGCTGCAGGTGACTGTAGGTGGTTGTGCAAGTCTGGGCCTTGATAGGTGTCCAGAGGTGTTGTAGGTATTGGTAGATGTCAAAAGCTCTTTGTAGTGTCTGCAGGTGTCTAGATCTGTGCAGGTGGTTGTGGGTATTTGTCGATCTCTGTAGGAACCTGCAGGTGTTTGTAGGTGCCTGCGTTTGTTTGCAGATTTTTCAAGTTGTCTGCAGGTGTCTATAGGTGTTCATAGGTGTCTGTAGGTCTCTGCAGGTGTCTTTAGGTGTTTGTAGGTGTTTTCCTGTGTCTGCAGGTGTTTTCCTTTCTTCAGGTGTTTGCATTTGTCTGCACATGTCAACAGGGGTTTTCAATGGCCTGCAGGTGTCTGCAGATGTCTCCAGGTGTCTGCAGTTGTTTGAAGGTAATTGTAGGCATTCACAGGTCTCTGCAGGTGTCTCTAGGAATTGTCTGTAGGTGGGCCTAGGTGGTTGTTGGTGCCTACAGGTGTGTTGCATATCTCTGCAGGTGTTTAAAGGTGTCTGCAGGAGTTTGCGGGTGTCTGCAGGTGTTTGCGGGTGTCTGCAGGTGTTCACCTGTTCTTTCTACTTCTCTTGCTGTGTAGGAGTGGTAGCCTGGCTGTTGGACTATGCTATGTTTGTCCACTGGGTGGCGCCTCCTGAGCCGAGCTCGCCCCCCCCACCCCACCGCTCTGTCCATCACCATGTATGCTACCCGTCTGTACAGCACCATGGGAGGAGGAGGAGGGGCAGGAGGAGGGGCTAAACCAGGGAGGAGGGCGGGCCCGGCTGTGCTAGAAGCGCCTCACCCCTCACACCCCCACCTCCCTCACCACCCGGCCCCGGCTCCCCTTGCCTACCCACTGTTCCAGGGTCGCCCTGATGGCCACAGAGGAGCTCACTTCCACCACTACCACCCACAGCCCACCCACCTAGCCCCACCCCTGTTGCCCCCTCACTATCAGAACCACGCCCACTTTCACACATATGGAGGGGGGCCTCCGACCACAGTGACCCCCATGGGCAAGAAGAAGACATGGAACTTCATTCACGAGAAGATGAGCTATGATACATTCTTCACCATGAAGCGTCTGATTGAGCGCTCACGGCAGCCTGACGAGGTGCTGCGCTGGGTCAACCAGAACCCAGCCAAGATCTCCCACAACCACTACCCTGTGGCCCTGCAGAAGATCGGTCAGCTCCTGCAGGCTGCCCTGCCACCACAATCTGGTGGAGATTCTATGTCTGTGTCGGAGGCTTCAGGAGGAGTGGAGGGGGGAGGTGGGCGCCATATCCTGGAGCATCAAGACTTCCAGACACTCTGCTCCGCCATTGTCAATGACTGTGCCAAGTTTGACAACTTCAGCATTGTCAACTGTTTGTATGCTGTGGCAGCTCTGGGTGAGCCTATCACTATGACGACAACACCAGTTTATTGTTCTGATCTGACCTGCGAACAGAAACCACCATTAAACAAACCTGAATCATTTAAAATATAACCTCTACATTTTCTAATCAGACACAATTAATATGATCAACATACTTGTTAATTACTCAGCAGGAACCCAAGCTGATAAACCGAGTCTATTTTCTGATCACATGACCTGAAAACTGCTTTTCCCAATGCTCATAATCTACTGCACTTATAGTGTACATGTATGTGTGTGCATTTGTGTGTGTTTTCAGGGCTCTCTAGTGACTCTCAGGTGGTCCAAGTGTTGGAAGTGGAGTCTCAGTCCAGACTGAACCAGTTTAATCAGAAGGACCTGTCAATGGTGTTCAGCTCTAGCATGAAGCTGCACCCTGGCATCCAGCACCCGCTGACAGAGGCATGCCTTGCCAGCCTGGAGAAGAATCTGGAGCGAGAGCGCCATCCACAGACGCTCTTCTTGCTCCTGTCCTACTACAGACTCAAGTGGCTCTCGCTGCAGCAGCAGGAAATGTCTTTGCCTGCAGAGGGCACTGCAGGTGCAACCATCACTAACAACAACACACTTCCAAACCCTGAACTACTGCTCACCAACAGGTGAGAGAACACCAACACTGACACATGCATGAAGGTGGATTGTTTACATCAGGGGTGTCAAACTCAGGTCCTGGAGGGCCATGTGGGTGCAGGTTTTTGTTCCAACCAGGCAGTAACACACCTGATTCTCCTAATGAAGGTCCTCAGCAGGAGCTCTATTGGTTGATTAGTAGAATCAGGTGTGTTACTGCCTGGTTGGAACACAAACCTGCACCCACTTGGCCCTCCAGGACCTGAGTTTGACACATGTGGTTTTCATTAATCTGGCCTCTGTGTGTAGAAAAATTCTGCGTCTGGTCAAACACACTCTGGCCAGCGTGAGTGGCATCCGTGACCAGGAGATGGTGCTGTTGGACGAGATGTTGGCAGCATGCGCCCGAGAGGCAAGTAACAAGAGTCTGGAACTGATCTTCAGCTCTCACCTGTTCTATCAGAACAGACAAGAGAGGTTTATCAACAGCCTTGCAGGTATACACACTCACACACACAAACAAACAAACAAACACACAATCTCGTATAGAGACACATACCCTGGTGACCTGCTGTTTTTTTCCTCTAACAGAAGAATTACCAAAGAAGGTCGACAGCATCACGCCGTTCACGATGGCTCTGATCGCCAAGTACATCGCTCGCCATCGTCTGAGAGAGACGCGGCTGCTTGATACCATTGCAGGCTTCCTGGTGAAGAAAGCAGAGTACCTGGACAGTAAGGTGAGTTCCTATCCCTCAAGACCTGTGGTTCCAGCTCCAATAGTCCTTTTACTCAGACTGCTGTTCTTGTCCTAGTCTCCTGTCCTTATCTACTGTCCCTATCCAGAAAATTTAACTGAGGGACAGCAATAATAAAATAATTATATAAATACCAGGACTAAAATACCCACATGAAAATAAAGGAATGATCTCTGATGTAATGCAGCATTTCTGCAGACAGTAACCTCTGTAATTATTGTAGGAAACCTTTGTTTAGATCAGTGTGACACACTACAATTGTGGGGGTTAAGTCCACATGGTCAGGTTTTTAAGCAGACGCATTTCCCAGGACCAGAGGTACAGGAAAGCCTACTGTCATTTTGTTTTACTCAGTTTTTTAATATTAGGGGATCAAAAACCTCACATCCATTAATTCCCTGAATAGAGCTGAATCATTTAGCTGCAAAAGACCCGCAGCAATTATGTATAGTTTTTTTTTCTTTTTTTTGCAAAATTGCCAAACCTGAAAAGCCTACTTTTTCAAACTCCTCCTCATTATTTTTTTTTCAACATTTTGTAGCTTTTGAATATATTGGTGAATCTAATTGCTATTGACAATACATTTGAGGTTGGCATCATACGGGGAGGATATGGGCCAAATTTGGTGAGTTTTTCCTGACAGGTGGCACTATAATATATGAAAAGGCTTTTGCCTTTAAATTCTACAATATAAATGACACATTCATAAATGCTCTGTCTTTTCACTGAAAAGAGGTGGGTTTTCTGATGTTGCAGATTCTAGCTCAGTAAAAAATCTCAGACGTCAGTCTGCATCCTGACACTCGCCCTGAGCCTGGCATCCCTCAGGGCCAACGTTCGCGCGCTCCGAGGGGTGTGCGGGTTGAATCATGCGTGGAGGCTTGTCCCCTGTTGGTAACCGCTTGCTCTGTTAGTCAAGTTCATAGCCCAGCAGAGTTAAAACAGTAAGCAGAGATTATGCGTCTTTTGATTAAGTAACAGACTTTAACAAAGGCCAACATAGCCATGGTTTGATATTTTAAGTGCTCTGGTGGCTTTGTAATGAGGTAGTCTCATCTGTATACTTTTGTGTTTAATTAGATAATTAAAATATTAATTAGATAATTAAAATAATAACCTTAGATTGGCCTTTATTTACCCACGCCAGCAGTGATACCGGCCAATGTTAGAGAGCTGGCTGCTTGTGTAATTCCATCTAATAAAGGGGAATTTCTAGTATTTTTTCTCAGTAGTAATGGAAAATATCAAACCCGACTTTTGTTTGCTAAATACATACATTTCCTGTTGCTGTGACTTCATTAAGTACAGACAGTGTGTGTATCCTCAGGTGATCCAGAAGCTGGTGTTCCCATTCAGCAGAATGAGTTACCGTCCATGCGGCGAGCAGCAGTTCTTCTCTCGGCTGGAGGAGGTGGTGGAACTAAAAGCGCTTAGCTCACCACTCGCTACTGTCAACATCCTGATGTCTCTGTTTCAGCTGGGCCACTTCCCAGGCCTGGTGTTGCACCGTGTCTTCTCCTCTGCCTTCATCAGCAATATCACAAGTCAGTACCAACCCATTAGCAACCTTAGGGTCTGTGGGTCCTTACTTGCTTTAACTGGTCCCCACCACAACCGCAGATAGTCCATACGCCCTGATTGTCCGACGCTACCTATCACTGCTGGATGCTGCAGTTGAGCTGGAGTACCGTGACTACACTGGACCTCGACTGCAGGATGCCCACAAGGTGCTGATGTTTGACCACGCCCTGACGGCCGACGAGGTCAACCGCAAATACAGGTAAATTTTTGCTGACCCACTCTGATTGGCCATAACTGGTTATGGTTGGCTTTGAATGGAGCTAACTGATTTAGATCTGACTCCTGGGTACTGACGGCTGGTTTTGGTTGGTTCTAGGTGGTTCTGGCTGGTTCTTGGTAGTTTATTTTTTTTTATTGGGCTGCAGTGAGGACTGTAGCCTTTATATACATTCCTGATCAAAATTTTAAAACTAGTTGTAAAATTGCAAGGACTTACATTTTGCACTGTTGGACCTTAAGAAGGTTCTAAGTAGTGCTTTTGCAAAAAAGAAGAAATGGGGGTGAGAAAATAGAGTAAGCTATTTTTTGCAAACAACATTTAAAATGAAATGAATGAGGACTTCCTGTGACGTCATGACCAAGGCAATAGCCTGATTTTCAAGCTACCGAGGAGAGTCTTCAAAAAACTGTCCAAAACGTAATTTTCATAACCTTCCTAAGTAAAATTACGAGTGACCACTATGGCGAATCTTCGAAAAGATCCGGACAAAAAGACTAACAAGCAGCCGAAGATGTCTAAAGACCAACAAACTGATTCTGGGCTAAGCGAAGAAAGCATGGCAGCAGTGCTAGCCGAGCTGCGCACATTAAGAAAGGAGCAGGCTGAAGCCTCCAAGGATACTAAAGAATCCTTAACGAGGGTAGAAACTGCTCTTAGTGAGGTGGCTGACAGGACAACACAGCTTGAACAACGAGTGACAGATTACGAAGAGAGACTGGGTGAAGCGGAGGAAAAAACACAACGGAATGGTAGAGCCCTCTGCTATCTGCTCCACCGAGAAGCTACCATGGCTGCCGAGTGTGAGAATATCGAATCGAGAGCGAGAAGGAACAATCTGCGCATCTATGGGGTGAAAGAGGACGAAGAAAATAATAGCAACATGTTGGATTTTATAAGCGACCTAATTCGAACGTCACTTGCGCTGCCTGGGGACTTAAATCTAAACATAGTGAGAGCACACCGATCTCTGACTGCGAAGCCCAGAGACCCGAAGAACCCACCCCGGTCCATCATCGTCCGATTTATGGACTACAGGGTGAAGGAGATGATAATTCAAGAAGCATGGAAACGTCGTGGAGGAGTGCCACATAACGGTCAGAAAATTTTCTTTGACCAAGATTACACCGTTGAAATTCAGAAGAAACGCAAACAAGTTAGGGACATAATAAAGCAACTGAAGGAGAAGAACATAAAAGCGCAATCGCAATCAATTCCCAGCAAAGCTAAAAATTCATCTAGATTCCGGCGTGAGGACCTTCGCAACTCTCGGGGACGCAGCGGAAACTCTTAAAGATCTTGGCATCCATGTCGAACGTTATGAACGGGAAACTCTTCTCACTGAACTCCTACATAACGAGTGGATGGATACCGCACACAGACACAACTTGATGACCAACGCAGATCTGAAGAGCCTACTTAACAAGGACTAAAGTCAGAGAAAAATATACTCAGTACAGTAAGTTGGTTAATTTAATTATGTTTATGTTAGTTATAGGATGGATACGTTTTGGATAGTACAGTAACAAAGTAGGCTAATTGTTAAATATAAACGATTAGACTCTCCTCGGTGGAGTAGTTTTTAGTTTTAGTTTCTTTTTCTCTCTTCTGCGAATTTGCAGCTCATAGGCCATGGTAAAGCCGTCGGACTTCCATAGCCTCGTGCACATAGTGCATACCCCCGGAGAGACCTGTCACACCTCTCCGTCCTTGTTGAGACTGACACCTCCTGGATCAGTCGGGTTATTGGAAGTCAGTTTTTTCTTCCCGTTCGTTATGTGTTCTTGTTCTTTACATTGTTTGATTTTACATGTCAGTTATGTATGTGTGCAGTCATATAAGGTGCATGGTGCTTATATAGAAGACAGGACGCTAATTTTAAAAGATATGAAGGGGTACAGAACTTTGGCATTCAGTGCTGAAAAGGTGATACAGGACAAATTAGGAAGATTTGTTATGGTGGTGGGAAGTGTGGGAGAATTTGAATTCTCAATTGTAAATGTATATGCTCCAAATGAATATGACCCACATTTTTTCAAAGAATTAGCGAATACTGTAACACACAATTCAAAAGGATTATTGATAATGGGAGGAGATTTTAATGCAATACAAGATGGAAAGATGGATAGGACGCCAATGGAAAAAGGATCTCCAAGCCCTAAAACACTTATGTTAAATACCTTCATTTCTGAATTGGGTCTTGTAGATCCATGGAGAGTTAAAAACCCCAAGGGGAAAGACTTCAGTTTTTACTCCAATGCACATAACAGTTATTCTAGAATCGATTTTTTTTGCCTCCCCCCACAACACATATATAAGGTAATGGAATATCACATTGAACCTATTACCATTAGTGATCATGCTCCAGTTATATTGAAATTAAATTTAGGATCACACTCCTTTTTCAAGTATTGGAGAATGAATGTATCAATATTGAACAACACGGTAATTGTTGAGGAGTTGAGGCAACATTTCAAAGAATATCTTGAGATAAATAATAATGGAGAAGTCAACCCTACAACACTGTGGGAGGGAGCAAAAGTAGTTATGAGAGGGAAAATCATACAGATTTCATCCCGACTAAAGAGGAGGCGATTAGAGGAGCAGATGGGGCTAGAAAATAAAATAAAGTCATTAGAGAAGCAACACAAAGATACAGGCTTAAGCAATGTCCTTACTGAACTAAAAGAAGCAAGACAAGCTTTAGATAAATTATTAGCACTGAAGGCAGAAGGAGCTCTAAGATTTATTAAACAGAGGTATTATGAGAGTGGAAACAGAGCTAGCCGTCTTTTGGCATTTCAACTTCGCAAAGCCCAAGCTAATCGAACTGTCGCCAAAGTAATTCATCCAATAAATGGTAAAACAATATCACATCCCAAAGAAGTGGTGGAGGCATTTGCAACATTCTATCATAACCTATACAAGGAACCCAGGTCGCAAATGACAACTGATAACATTAACATTTTCCTTAAAAATTTAGAACTTCCCACGTTATCAGAGGAAGTGTCATCACAAATGATATCGCCCATCACAGATGCAGAAATAAGAGAAGCAATAAGAGATTTAAAAATAATAAATCCCCAGGAGTTGACGGCCTCCCTGGAGAATTTTATAAGTGCTTTATTAATGATCTAGCACCTGTGTTAGCTGAGGTGTTTAGATATGCACTCTCTGAGGGTAACCTTCCTGAGACCTGGTCACAGGCCATTATATCTGTGATACACAAGGAGGGAAAGGACCCAACACTGTGTGAAGGATATAGACCCATTAGTTTGTTGTGTAATGACCAGAAATTGCTTACAAGCATTTTAGCACAAAGAGTTCAAAGTCATATCGGATCACTTATTAAATCAGATCAAACAGGGTTTATTCCATGCAGGCAGGGTGCAAATAATATAAGAAGAACTTTAAACATAATTACCTGTGCAAAGAAAAGTAAACAGACATCAATGCTTATAAGCTTTGATGCACAGAAAGCATTTGACACTGTGAACTGGGAGTTTTTGTTTCAGACATTGTCTGGGATGGGCTTTCATCCAGAATTCATAAGATGGGTAACAACTATGTATGAACAACCTAAAGCAAGAGTCAGAGTAAATGGATGCTGTTCGGAGTTCTTTGAACTGCAGAGAGGGGTGAGACAGGGGGACTGTCTTAGCCCCCTGCTTTTTGCCATAAACATTGAGCCCTTGGCAGCATCTATAAGACAGAATGAGAAAATATCAGGGATAAAAGACATGGGAAATACAAAACATAAAATATCACTATATGCCGATGACATTTTAGCTTACATAAGTGACCCTATTACTTCTGTTCCTGCTCTAATGAACACTCTTAATAAGTATGGTGAACTCTCTGGGTATCAAATTAACGAATCGAAATCTGAAGCTATGATGTTAAAGGGACAATGGCCGACACAACTAACAGGAAAACTTAATTTTCGTTTGTCACAAACATTCAGATATTTGGGAATAATTCTTACCACAGATTTATCAAAACTATTTATAGCCAACTACGGGAAATTGATGAAAGCTATTAAAGCAGATCTTATAAGATGGGAAATATTACCACTTTCTTTGATGGGAAGAGTGGAGACTATTCGTATGAATATTCTCCCCAGAATGCTCTTTCTTTTCCAATCTTTGCCTATTCATGTCCCCTCTGTTACTTTTGCCACTATAGAAAAATGGTTTTCTAAATTCATATGGCAAAGCAAACCCCCTAGACTTAAGCTTAGAAGACTACTGTGTACAAAAATTAATGGAGGCCTCAATTTACCTAATCTGAAGCAATACTACTGGGCAGCCCAACTACGTTCCATGGTTTCCTGGATATCTCAAGAAAAAGATACTGTTTGGGTAAAAATGGAACAATCAGAGTGTCTAGATGTTCCATTGAAATCCTCCCTATTCCTTGACATACATATTGACAAATTGAAAAAACTTACAAACGTATGGGTTAAACATACCTTGAGAGTATGGTCCACTGTCAGGAAAAAAACACAGTCACCTATGACCATATCTAGAGCCATGAGCATAGCTAAAAATATAGAATTCATTCCAGCAAGGCTTGATCAGGGTTTTGAAAGATGGAGGGACAAGGGTCTAGAAATCTTGGATCAGTTATTTGAAGGAACTGTATTAAAGTCATTTGAACAACTTAAAGAAAAGTTTGATTTAAAAAATGAAGACTTTTTTAGGTTCTTACAACTAAGAGATTACCTGAAGAAACATAAAGAATGGGAAAAGCTGTGTTCTCCACCGTCTAAAATAGAGCATATTCTCATTTCAACTATACGGGGAACAGTGACACAAAAATTTATATCATATTTGTATAAGGCAATACAAGAAGATCTGGGAGAGAATAACTTGGACATTAAAGAAAAATGAGGAGTTGGAGATGAATACGGTGATATCAGACGAACAATGGCAGACTTCTTTTCAACAGGGACATAAGTTAACAAATAGCTTGAGTTGGAGGGAATATGGATGGAAGCTGAAGACGAGATATTTCAGAACACCACTTGTAATATCAAAATGGAGTAATACCCCACCTGGGTGTTGGAGGGGTTGTGGATTACCAGGGGACCACACACATATATTCTGGGACTGCCCAAAAATAATAGAATATTGGAAAAATATACAAAAAGAAATAAATCAATGCATATCTATAGATTTACCAATGGAACCAACACACTTTTTATTGGGCATACTACCTGGAGACTTCCCAGAAACTAACAATACAAAAATGTTACGGATACTCCTGCTAATCGCAAACAAAGTTATTACGGCCTCTTGGCTGAACCCGCAGCCCCCCACGGTAGCCCAGTGGAGGGATAGAGTTCAGGAGGTATATTGTATGGAATATACCACCGCAGTTTTACAGCTTAAATTAGAATCATTCCTCAATAACTGGGCGTGCACTGTGTTACGTCTCCACTTAATGTAATTTCTTATTGATTTCTTTTCTTTTTCTTATTCCATGTTTCAATTTGTAATTATTGGTGTCTTCTGTTAAAACCTGGTTAAAATTAGCATGTACCTACTTAATATAAGATGCTGATCAATCTTTTGAGTGTTTGACCCCTGAGGACTGTGCGTTTGAGCCGTGGACTGCCTGTTTGATGAGACTGACAGACTTGCTGTTCAGCTTTCAGCTGTGTGAGATTTTTGATGCACTGTATGATTGATATGAAAACAAAATAAAAAGAAGTTAAAAAAAAAATAAAATGAAATGAATGATGAAGGCTGTTCATCAGCTGATCAAAAGTTTTGAGACCACATCTAAAAATAAAAACTCCTAAAATAGAATTTTTTTTTTTTTAAAAGGACTCAGTAATGAGTAGCTGTGCCATTTTATTAGTTACCTCAACAAATTTGTTCGGCATGCTTGATGCTAGTGTTTCCAGGAGGTTAGTGGGAATGTTCCTCCAAGTAGTAAAGATGACTTCACATACGGCATCCACTGTCTGGGACTGGTGTCCATTTTTGTAAATTTTCCCTTGCCATCCAACCTCAAATTCTTAATTGGATTTAGATCAGGGGAACACGCAGGATGGTTCAAAAGAGTAATGTTATTCTTTTGGAAGAAGTACTTTGTCTGTCTGGCATTGTGAACTGCAGCAGTGTCCTGTTTAAAAAAACTCAGTACCACACAGACGATGGTTTTCAGTCATGAGGGATGCCCCCTGCAATATTGACACATAGCCAGCTGCCATTTGATGCTTCTGCACAACCTAGAGCTCCATTGTTCCATTGAAGGAAAAAGCCTTCCCAGATCATGATGGCACCCCCTCCACTGTGCTGTGTAGAAAAAATCTCAGGTGGGATCTCCTTGTCCTGCCAGTAACGTTGAAAGCCGGGATCGTCAGGGTAAAATTGTTCTCATCAGACAATAAAACTTTCTTCCACCTTTCTATGTTCCATGTTTGGTGCACACATGCAAACTCTAAATGGGCAATTTTGTGCCCTTGAAGGAGGCGAGGTCTTTGAAGAGATTTTTGTTCTTAAAAGTGATGATAATGATCCAAGATGGCGGTGCGTGTAGACGCAGCGGCCTCTTGCTCTCCTGAAAATGCGTTGTTTTGTTCATCAAACAAGTGTTTGTCCAAAAAAATTTTCCTGTCAGTCTACGTCAGAATATGTGTACAGTCGACCGGTTTTTCCTACACATCCGGAGAAGCCATTTGCCAAGTTTTGAACACGGAACTGGAGAACTCCCTAACGTACCTAGGACTGCTACGCTGGCCTGCTAACTCACCGGACTCGCTTGTTACCCCACCCTTGGAAAGGAGGCGTCGGAAGCGGCGCGCCAGGACAAGGATACGGGGTAAGAGCGGAGGTGTCCAAGCTAGGCTAGAGGCTAAGCCAACTTGCCCAGCCATACCATCTATCCTTTTGGCAAATGTACGATCACTGGACAATAAAATGGATGATATCCGACTTCTGAGATCAGCAAACCGAAAAGTGAGTGACTGTTGTGTGTTAGTTTTCACTGAAACTTGGCTTAATGATAACATTTCGGACTCTGCGATACAACTGGAGCAGCTAACATGCTACAAATCTGACAGGGCTCTCGTAGAGGGAGGGAAGACGCACGGTGGTGGCGTGTGTGTTTACATCCGCGAAGCATGGTGCCTGGAAGCCACTGTAATATACAGACACTGCTCACCTCTGGGGGAGTTCATGATCGTGAAATGTCGCCCCTTCTACTTGCCAAGGGAGATAAGTTCAAACCTGCTGGTTGCTACCTATATCCCTCCAACTCACAACAGCAACAGAAGTGCGACGCTGAACGAACTCTACCAGGCTATCAGTGAACAACAAACCGCACAACCAGATGGTTTCATCATCCTCGCTGGAGACTTTAACCATGTTGATCTCTAAACTGTTCTTCCCAAGTTTCATCAACAAATCCACTTTCCAACAAGAGGACACAACACTTTGGACTGTGCACACTGTGCACTTACACTCAGCACAAAGGAACATACAAGCCACCCCCCTCCCTCACATCGGCGCCTCTGATCACCTCACCATTATGCCTGCATACAGACCGAGAGTGAAAGTCGTCACACCTGGTCTGTAAGAAACAAGGGTGTTGCCACAGGTGGCAACCTCAGCCTTACAGGACTGCTTTGAGACAACAGACAGGGAAACAGGGAAATGTTTAAGGAAGCAGCCACCTACAACGGCATCATAGATAATGAACAGGATACAGACACACCTACATCACCAAATGCAAAGACAACATGACCCACACTAAGAGGATCACCACAAGGGCCAACCGAAAGCAATGGCTAACAGGAGACGTCCATAGGCTGTTGAAGGCCAGAGACAAGGCCTTCAAAGCTGGGGATGAATCAGTACTGAGAACAGCGATAGCCAACCTGTCCCGTGGCATCAGGAAAGCGAAAAAAGAGTACACAAACAAGATAACCTCCCACTTCAAGGACAGCAAGAATGCACAGAGCCTATGGCAGGGCATTCAATTTCAATTCAATTTCAATTCAATTTATTTGTATAGCCCAGAATCACAAATTACAGATTTGCCCCAAAGGGCTTTACATTTTGTACAAAAGCAACACAACATCCCCTGTCCTTAGACCCTCACATCGTATGAGGTAAAACTCCCTAAAAGAAAACCTTTTAACAGGGAATAAAAATAAACGTAAGAACCCTCAGGAAGAGTAACAGAGGAGGGATCGTGCAGTAGAGGATGTGTGCAGGTGGAAAACATTACAGAGAAATTTCAGGCCATCACAGACTACAAATCTGCACCACAAAGCTGCGAGACCGACATCACTCTGCTCGACAGCCTGAACAGTTTCTTCGCACGTTTTGAGGAACAGAACACCATTCACCCACAGAAAACGCCACCACCTTTGCATGACCAGCCTCTGTGCCTGTCTGCTACCAGCGTGAGGAGGACACTCTCTGCCATCAACACCTGGAAAGCAGCAGGTCCAGACAACACACCTGGTAGGGTGCTGAAAGACTGTGCAGAGGAGCTGACAGATGTTTTTACAGACATCTTCAACACCTCCCTGTGGCAAGTCATTGTGCCTTCAGGCTTCGAAGCTGCCACCATCATTCCTGTACCAAAGAAATCCTCCCTATCCTGCTTCGACTATCGTCCTGTGGCACTGACACCCATTATTATGAAGTGCTTTGAACGACTAGTCTTGTAACATATAAATTCCATCCTGCCCCCCAGCCTGGACCCGTACCACCAAAGCGATCCACAGACAACGCAATTTGCTCTGCCCTCCACCCACCTGGACAAGAAAGACTCATATGTGAGAATGCTGTTCATATGACTTTAGCTCAGCGTTCAACACCATAATACCACGACAACTCATCTGCAAACTGGACAAACTGGGCCTCAGGCCCTCTCTCTGCAACTGGCTGCTGGATTTCCTCAGCCAGTGGCCTCAAGTGGTGTGTGTGTGTTGGCAACAACATCTCAGACAGGATCACCCTGAGCACAGGGGCCCCTCAAGGCTGTGTGCTCAGCTCCCTTCTCTTCACCCTCCTAACACTTGACTGCACACCAACCCACAGCTCCAACCACCTTGTAAGTTTGCCGATGACACAACACTGGTGGGCCTCATCACCAATGGTGACGAGACCCACTACAGGAAAGAGGTGGAGCTTCTGACTAGATGGTGCAAAGACAACAACCTCCTGCTAAACATCAGCAAGACCAAAGAGATTATCAGCTTAAAGAGAGGCCACACCCAACACCCCACTGACCATCAACGGTGTTGCAGTGGAGAGGGTGAGCAGCACCAAGTTCCTGGGGGTGCACACCTCTCCTGGACCACCAACACCGCATCACTGGCCAAGAAAGCACAGCAGAGTCTCTACTTCCTGCGTAAACTGAAGCGGGCAAGTGCGCTGCCACCCATCATGACCACAGTCTACAGAGGAACCATTGAAAGCATCCTGACCTGCTGCATCACTGTGTGGGGCGGAAGCTGCAATGACTACAACAGGAAGGCTCTGCAATGCATCGTGAGAACAGCTAAAAGGATAATTGGTGTACCACTACCCTCCCTGCAAGATCTTTACACCACCCTCCTCAGTTGCAAAGCCATCACAATTGCCACAGATACAAGTCACCCGGCACACAGTCTGTGTCACAAATTTAGTACAGACCAGAAAAAACACTGTACATTTGAAAAGCACAACAGTGCTCTTTATTTAAAGGAAGGCTCACTGTAAAACTCTGTCATGTGGTTAGAGGAAGTACGGCGGAGCGGACCCGATGGAGCTCCGCGAAGGCGGCGACGTCGGCGATGAGAAGGCGGCAGGACGGCGTCCGACACCCCGGAGCAACGTTCCGCGCATTTTTTTGTCTTTTCGGCGTGACGGAGGAGCCCGCTAGGAGAAACCGCTACAGTTAGTTGGGTCACTGTCTGTGTGTCTCTCGGCGACGCGCTAAGCTAAGCTAGCTTGTCCTAGCGGCTCCTCCGTCACATCGCATCGCCCGAAAAGACAGCGGCCTCCTCCGCCTCCGCCGCGGCCGCCGACGAAAAGGCGGCAGGACGGCGTCCGACACCCCGGAGCAACGTTCCGCGCATTTTTTTTGTCTTTTCGGGCGATGCGATGTGACGGAGGAGCCCGCTAGGACCAGCTAGCTTAGCGCGTCGCCGAGAGACACGCAGACAGTGACCCAACTAACTGTAGCGGTTTAACTCTGCCAATTGTTGACATATCGGCCAGAATTTGTTGATATCGGACCGATACAGATATGTTAAAAAATGTGACATATCGGCCGATATATATCGGTTGGCCGATATATCGTGCATCACTAGTAATAATAATACTATGCAATAGTAGCCTTAAGCTACTGCACTTTACCATTGTTAAGAATCTAGTTTTAGGATTGTCTCATCTTAGGCCCCTGCACTTTAACGTTGTTGTAAATGTAAAACGCATAGGATAGTTTGAAACGCAATTTCAATTCCTTGGTATGTCAAGTACATGTGAAGAAATTGACAATAAAATTGACTTTGACTTTCTCTCACAGATGCCATCTAATGGTTATACGACTTCAGTTGGCACCAATGACAAGCTTAATTTGGGCCAGCCAATTTGATCCTCCAGCTCCGAGCCAGTGATATTTTGGGCCCTACCACTTGACTTTTTTCCCCATACCCTCAGGATCTTTTAAGAAGTTTAAAATGACTGTTTTACTATGTCCTACCTTAGTAGCAATGGAATATTGCGAGAGGCCTTGCTGATGCAAGCTCAACGACCACATTCAAAAACCTTTGTCATCAAGAGGTCAAGACAGTGTGGAGCCCTGAGAGAGAATGACATAATTTTTCAACTGGTCTTAAAATCGAAAGTATGTATATGGGAGGCAACTCTACACACTGCTCCACTCAATGTCTCAGTTCTAGGTAGATTTGACTGATTGTAGTTTGTTCTCACTGGTTCTAGGTGTATTTGACTGGATCTAGGTGGTTTTGACTGCTTCTGATTCAGGGCTCCAGAATGTGGCCAGTGATCTGCTGTCCAAGTAAAAATAAAGCCTACAGGAGACTGAAGGTTTCACTGCTTTTGTACTCTCTACTCTTTTAAAACAAGAGCATGGTCTAAACCAATCAGAGATGGTGAAGTGTGGTACTGCCCTCTCCATGCTGATTGGCTGTGGTCTAGTAATTGCCAGTAGTGAATTGGTTGTTTTGTGAGTTGTTAATGACCATGGAGCCATGATTACCAGTACAAATAGAAATATATAAGATACTTTAAAGTGAGATTGCTATGGAAAGGACCAACAATGTCCCATCCATGGCTCCCTATACCATGGTGTTGCGAAGCTGTAGTATGACTATATTTTAATGGAGCCCTTTTTTGAGCTCATTGGATCACACCAGACAGGCAATCAGATGCAGTGTATTTTCAAAACTTTTGCCAACTTTCAAAACAATCAAATCATTTTCAAAGCACAAATCACTACCATGAATTCTCTGTCGCTACAACAGATTTCCTCAATTCAATCGTCAGGTTCCATATATCAGAAAATATTTTAAATGCTGTTGGAAGCAAGCAGACAATTACCACTTTACCTATTCAACTTTGAACTCTGGATTAGGTAAACACTCTGATGCAGAGTAGCTAGCCTAAAGCTATTAGAGCTATTTACTGCTCCTCAAATGACTCTGACTCTGGGGCCCTAGCCCTCAGAGGTATGGATTATAACACAGCTATATATTTTTGTTACTTCTGCGAAGGATATAAGTTCTACACCAGTGAAACAGGCTTTTTTTTAACCCAGACTGCATCAGATTTGCTGAGGTGGCACAAAGCCGCCTCTGGGAGTTTTATCAGGTTCCCCTGTCCCAACACACTAGGCACTGTGGCAGAAGCAAATCAGCAGGGCTGATATGTTTGATAGAATTTACAATTTGCTAATGTTATTATTCTCAGGCATATCATTTGATTTTAACACACCAGATTTAAAAATGGTTTGTGTGTTATTAGTGTTACAAATCTGTCTTTTATACCTGTGTGTTAGAGATGCATCAGCGGTGGGTCGCACAACCTCGGAGCCATTACCTAAAGTATGATCTTGTTGTTGCTTGGGTAACTTCCACAGGTACCTGACGAATAGGAAAGTCACTACTCGGAAGAGAGTCACTGCCCAACATTTTATAGCATCTTTTAACTATTTGCGGGTCATTTTGGCTGAATTTATGTCCTCCACTTGGTTCAGTTTCTTGTAAGAACTTCACTGAATTTCCGATCTCACCAGTCTCTAAACGTCTGGATCCACCCCATTATCAGTCTTTGGCTCACCTCCCCTGTCAGACCTTTCAACCAAAATCACTTCTTGTCACATATAGTCAGTTAGATTTGCTACGTCATCTGGTTCCCATTGGTTTTTGAAATGAGGTAGTCTGCCAAATAATGTTTCATAAGGTGTCAACCCTGATGTACACATTATATTGATGTATAGCTTCACTAAATCAACACATTGTGTCCATGGCCTACCTGTTTTCTCAGTACACTTTTTCCAATCTATTTTTTACTGTTCCATTCATTCTTCCCATTAGTCCAGCACTCTCAGGGTGGTAAGCACAATGGTTCTTTAAATCAATATGGAACATTACTCCGATCTTTTTACAACTTGATTTACTAAATGAGTACCATTATCACTATAAATCTTTTCTTGTCTGTTCCTGTAGTATGTGCTGCTTACTTACAAATAGCTATCGTTCTTCACACGTTGTTCTACACGCACCAGCGTCGCACAGGAGAGTTACAGGCTTCCCATTTAGCAATAAGGTTACTTCTGGTTTTACATCATCCGTCATCAACATTAAATAAATAGTAATAGATAAATAAATAGTAAATTCAACAACACTTCTTGCATCTCTTCTTCATCCTCATCATCCTCCTCACTTTCTAGCGCTCTCTGCCTCATTTTTTTTTTTCAACTTGCTAGTCATTCTCGGTCTCCTCCTTGGTTCCTTCCTTTCTTATCTAGACAATCTCTGGCTATGTGCCCCTCCTTTCCACAACACCAACATCCTGACATGTTCTCTTCCAAATCCCCCTCTCTGTCCTCTGAAGCCACCTCTACCCCTGAAACCTCCTCTGTCTCTGCCCTCCTTCTCTACCTCCCTTTTTTCCATCCCCTACTTTCTATGTTTCTTTTCTCCTTCTTCCCTTTTGGTTGCTACTCTCATCCAATACTCTGTGTCCTCATAACTGTATTTTTTCATTTTCTTAGGATCATATTTCACTTTCTCCATTATTGCTTCTTGTAACGCAGCTATTTTGTTTTTTAATTTGCCTTTGAATTAATGTTCTGTTATCCATCTATCCAAATATTGAACCTTTTTTTCAGGTTTTACTTTACTTGCTCCTTTCCTCATTTTTAGAAAATTTACAAAAACCCAGTTTAACACCTAGGGTGTTCTGTCAGTAGGGCAGTAATTTAATTTTCTGTTGTGCTAATTCTCGTTTCTCCTCTCTGTGATTGAGAGCAGAGAATTCCATAACATCCATGGTGTGAAAGAAAAATACCTAGTGGTATTTTATTCCCATACACACTCACACTCTTACACACACGTTTTATTTTTAAGGCCAATCACTCGTAACATAACTTTCGTATGAGTTATTCTACCATGTGTATCGCTACCCTGATCAAGTATATCAATACAGAGGTTCCTACGCATTAATATCATTACCCCTTTAGTTTTATCAGTAGCTGAAGAAAAAGAGACCACTTTTTAAAACTTGTTATTGCACCTGTGAACATCCTCTTTCTTAAGATGAGTTTCCGGTATCAGTGCTAGATCAATTTTCCTCCTTTTCAACAAGTCTAGAAAACCTACACGTTTATGGGGACCGTTCAGACCATTTGCATTCCAACTAAGAATATTTAAATCAGTCATAGCTATCAAATATTTGAATAGTTGAAGGAGATAAAGAAATATTCTGGGTTCTTAACATTGGACAAATAAGATGTTTACCAATAACCCACCCCCCTCCCATCCCAGAAATAAAAAGTAAAAGAACATTAAAAATAACACACACAATGCAGGCTGGGCACAGAACAGACCCATGTCTGCAACTCTCCCTTATAGTAATCCGTGACATCAGCAATGGACTGCACACAGTCTGGGAGCCAATACAAGCCCATTATCAAAAATTAAATCTATGATAAACTATCACCTCTATGTTATAAGATGAAAGGAAAAAGTTAGAAAAAAAAAACCCAATTACATTAGGCTATAAAGATAGGCTAGGTAGTGTTGCAGAAATAACAATGCAGCATGGCCAAAAGAGAAATTTAAAATATGTCCACTTAAGATATAAGGGTGGCCTGTGATTCAAAACCAATTAGAGTCGCCTATTTGAAGGGAAAAAGTAAGCTATAATAGTGATCATTATTACTTAGGTTACTGTCATGTCATCACAAAGTACAGAAAACACTGTTTAAACCAAAGAGCCTTCAGAACGACGTTGGTAACATTACTATCGTGCCAGTTTGGCTAACGTTGAGAAGAAGAGTCCAAGCATCATTAGTCCATAGTGCTAGTATTACCTGTGGCAGCAGCCCCGGATAAGGACTGGAGGAGCTGACGCGCCTCCTCCGGTGTTTGCAAAAAGGAAGTCTCACCATCAACAGTCACTTTCAAGGTTGCTGGGTACTGAAGGAAGGTCTGAGCACCCCTGTCCTTAAGCTCTTTCCTCACCATCACAAAAGCGCTCCGTTTCTTGGCAGTAGTAGGGGAATAGTCAGGGAAAAGGCTGAGAAACCCCCCGTCTTCCAGTCGAATGGGTCCATGTTTCCTTGCTTCACGTAGAATGATATCTCGGTCATTGAAGCGCAGAAGCTTGAAAATGACGACTCTGGGTTTCTTGTTCTCGACGTTAGCGTAAATGCGATGAGCCCTTTCTATTTCAATCTCTCTGTCCACCAACGTGGGTAGCCATACGGGTAGAGATCTTTTGAGAAAGCAGACAGCATCATCTTTCTCCATGCCTTCGGGTAGCCCAAGCAGGCGGAGGTTATTACGTCTGCTACGATCTTGTAGATCTACTAGCTGTTGTTCAATGGTGTCCAAACGTTTGGCATGGCTATTCAGAGTTCTCCTTTGATCTCTGCTCTCCTGTCAAAGCGTCGATTTTGGAACACATCGCAGACATGTGAGAGGCTAGTTCGCTCCTCATCGTTGCCATTTCAGACTTAAGAACGCTCTCAAGTCTTGCCAAAGTGTCCGCCATGTTGTCGCTAGCTGTAGCCACTGGATCAGAACTTCCCTGTAACTTTTTTTTCTTTTGCTTAGCAGATGAGGGCGTTAAAGTCAACTGTTTACGCGCCTTAGACATTTAGAGAAATAAGCAGGCGACAATAAAGCAACACATTAATTTAAACGAGGTTAAACATAAAAAAGGGTGGCTTGTATCAGGAGCTCCTTCAGTTATCGTGCACCTCCATGGATGCGTCACGTGATCTCGGACAATGAGATTCTTAAGGTAGGATGGAGCCTGAAGAATAATGGCTTGTAGGATCAAAGCTGACTTCCAGATTTCTTACGTTGGCACTTGAGTACAGCATATATGGCAGCATTGAGATGCAGGAGTCTTGAAATTGTCCACAGCATTTCTTTTTTATGTCTGTGGACATTTCCTGCCAGTTTGTGCAGACACTCCAGTTGTGTTGACCTGCAATTGCGGGGGTCTGATGGATGGGACCGGATGTCAGTTGTAGCATGTTGAAAATCAGATTGGGGTAACATTTCAGACAGAGCTGCAGAAGATGATGAGACTCTGCACCTTATAAGTCACTGACCACCCTATTCTGATAAAATAAAAAAATTGTCAGAGGCAAGATACAAAGTAAGAACATATTTAATTTGTATAGCAGTTTTAAATAAATGCAATCTCAAAGTGCTACATAAAAGCCTAGGCTAAACATAAAAACAACAGCCTGCATTTATTTACCAATAGTCTCATTGTAAGTTAGGGTACAGTAAACACCCCACCTTCACCTATCAGAAGAGTCTAGATGGATTTGACTGGTTCTGGTTGGTATTGACTGTTCTAGGTAGTTCCGACTGGTTTTAGATGGTTTTGACTGGTTGGATCTGGCTTTGACATATTTGTTTCCTGTCAGTTATAAAGGTCTGGTGGCCGAAGCTCTGAGACAGCTTGTTGGAGAACAAAACTATAAACAGGATGAAGTACTTTCCCCGGGATACTACACAGGTACTACACACAAAATGCTACACAGGTAAACTTAGCTTTGTTTTCAATATAGCCACAGGATGCATTTATATTTAATATTCAGTTTGATTGTGAGCATTATTTTTTCATAGTTTTACTATAGTAAACAAGAATTTATGTATAACAACTATAGCTGTTTATTGATTTTTATCAATTACCGGCAATCAGTTATTACTTTTAATGGAAAAGCATTAACAAGCCTGAGCTGATTTTAACATCCAACATTTCAACTTCTTTTACTGGTGTTGATTTTAATAACTAAAATTATGACAAAATATGTTTGTCAACGATATCCGCATTGTATCATTGATAAAGAAATGGAGCAAAAAATCTTGCTGGATAGTAAGTCTGACAAGGATCTTATCCTGATCTGATCTGTAAAAAAATCTGATTGTTGTCACATTTAATATCCTCCAAATCTGGTTTGAAGATGAGTTTACAAAGATTTTTTTTGCTGTCCAGACTTAATAAAATAATTGTGGGTTTTTTAGGCCCTCAATTACAGTAAGGCCCTAAAACTTTAACATGGGGAATGAAATGTCCCACAGACAGATCTACAGTTTTGTCTTCTAACCTTGTGTTGGTCTCCAGACTTTGTGCTGTGGATGGACTCTTCTGGTCGGGTTCTGCCAGTCCGTCCTGGTGCTGGTTTGGCTCTCAGCATTGTTCCTCCATCGCGTGTCACTGTGGCTTCCAAGTCAGCAGACGGTGCAGTTGCCGTGGTGACCTCAGAATTCCAGAAGTTCTCTACATTTGTGGCACTGGAGGAGGGTAGTGAGCCACCCCTGCAGGCAAGTGGCACAATGGAGAATCGGTCCTTTCTTCCCCTTCACATCCGCAGCACACCTGGGGCCACTGCGCCCACTGGGGGCTCTCGAACTGGGGCTTCCCTCGATTATGGGCCCTACTTTGTCCCTGCCACAGAGTACTATTCCGCTCTGGCCAAGGAGCATTCTCTGGAGAGCCAGGACAGCTCCACACTGAGCAGTCCTCCCTCTGACGCTCCGGGGGCATCGGGGCCAGCAGGAACCGCAAGCCCGGACTCACTCTTTCAGTTCTCCATTGGCAAAATCCTGGAAAATGAGAGGGGGGGCGGGGTCCCAGGAGGCGAAGCAACGGACTGCAAGTTGCCGGCATTCTACGAGGGAGTGACATACCCTGACAGATCTGGGGCCGACAGAGGGTCACCACCACAGCTCCACCCCCTCAATCGGCCAGACCCTGACAACCATCCGACAGACCAGAGCCAGATCAGGAGGTCAGTCTGCTTGAGCCTCAATCACTCTGATCAAACCAGGTTCTCAGACGGCAACTAACTGTGTCTGTCTTTGCAGGGTCATCATGTCTGTGAATGATAAGTGGCATTACTGCCACAACTCTGAGGTTCTGGTTGGTTCTCGAGCCATGAGGGACAGACACCTGAGGCTTTTGGGATACATTATCTTGCAGGTCAGCTGGCACCACATACTATAAAACTAAACTATAGACCACTATCTGTTTTCAGACTACAGCTACCACAAACTACCAACAACCATACCCTGCTATTTTGCTATTTCTCCCACTTAGAAATCATGGAGGGGTCTGAAATTTTCATCGTAGGTGCATGTCCACTGTGAGAGAGATAAACTAAAAAGAAAAATCCAGAAATCACAATGCATGATTTTTTAACAATTTATTTGTGTGATATAGCGGCAAATAAGTATTTGAACACCTGTGTGTCATCTAGAATTCTGACCCTAAAGGACCTGTTAGTCCGCCCATTAGAAGTCCACCTGCACTCCATGTATCATCCTTAATCAGATGCACCTGTTTGAAGTCGTTAGCTGCATAAAGACACCTGTCCACCCCATACATTCAGCAAGACTTTAACTTGTAACATGGCGTAGACCGAAGAGCTGTCCAACGACACAAGAGAGAAAACTGTACACCTCCACAAGGCTGGAAAGGGCTACGGAGCAATTGCCAAGCAGCTTGGTGAACAAAGGTCCACTGTTGGAGCAATCATTAGAAAATGAAAGAAGCTAAACATGACGGTCAATCTCAATCGGAGTGGAGCCCCATGCAAGATATCACCTCGTGGGGTCTCAATGATTCTAAGAAAGGTGAGGAATCAGCCCGGAACTACACGACAGGAGTTGGTCAATGACCTGAAAAGAACTGGGACCAACGTTTCCAAGGTTACTGTAGGTAATACACTAAGACGTCATGATTTAAAATCATGCATGGCACGAAAGGTTCCCCTGCTTAAATCAGCACATGTCAAGGCCCGTCTTAAGTTTGCATATGACCATTTGGATGATACAGAGGAGTCATGGGAGAAAGTTTTGTGGTCAGATGAGACCAAAATAGAACTTTTTGGTCATAATTCCACTAAGCGTGTTTGGAGGAAGAAGAATGAAGAGTACAATCGGAAGAACACCATCCCTACTGTGAAGCATGGGGGTGGTAGCATCATGCTTTGGGGTAGTTTTTCTGCACATGGGACAGGACGAGTGCACTGCATTAAAGAGAGGATGACTGGGGCCGTGTATTGTGAGATTTTGGGGAACAACCTCCTTCCCTCAGTCAGAGCATTGAAGATGGGTCGTGGCTGGGTCTTCCAACATGACAACGACCCAAAGCACACAGACAGGAAAACCAAGGACTGGCTCCGTAAGAAGCATATCAAGGTTCTAGCATGGCCCAGCCAATCTCCAGACCTGAACCCAATCGAAAATCTTTGGAGGGAGCTCAAACTCCATGTTTCTCAGCGACAGCCCAGAAACCTGACTGATCTAGAAAAGATCTGTGTGGAGGAGTGGGCCAGGATCCCTCCTGCAGTATGTGCAAACCTGGTGAAAAACTACAGGAAACGTTTGACCTCTGTAATAGCAAACAAAGGCTACTGTACCAAATATTATCATTCATTTTCTCAGGTGTTCAAATACTTATTTGCCGCTATATCACACAAATAAATCCTTAAAAAATCATGCATTGTGATTTCTGGATTTTTTTTTTTAGTTTATCTCTCTCACAGTGGACATGCACCTACGATGAAAATTTCAGACCCCTCCATGATTTCTAAGTGGGAGAAATAGCAAAATAGCAGGGTGTTCAAATACTTATTTTTCCCACTGTATATACAGTACCTATTACTAACAACTACTGATAAAGACTCTCAACCACTCACAACTCAAAACTACTTGTCACTACAGGCTAACCATGGGAAAACTATAGGTCACCTAACTAAGTTAACTGGCTAACTGGAAATAAAGTGTATTAGTTGGTCATGTGACTCCCCTGTCTCTCAGCTTCCATACCATGAGCTGGAGAAGCTGAACGGCATTGAAGAGGTGAAGCAGTACCTGCACAAGAAGCTGCTGGACATCCCGCTATGACTGTGTGTGTGTGTGTGTGTGTGTGTGTGTGTGTGTGTGTGTGTGTGTGTGTGTGTGTGTGTGTGTGTGTGTGTGTGTGTGTGTGTGTGTGTGTGTGTGTGTGTGTGTGTGTGTGTGTGTGTGTGTGTGTGTGTGTGTGTGTGTGTGTGTGTGTGTGTGTGTGTGTGTGTGTGTTGCACATTTCTGTTTCTTGTTTTATTGCTGTTTCCTCTTTTCTGTCACAAACTGAATATTCTGGATTTTGTTGGTTCATTGTGGGAGTTTTGTGACATTTTATAATATGAAAAACCGAACCTTGATTGATCAGAACATTGATGTGCAGCTCGTTAAAGGACCTTACTGCTTTCTTAGCTCTTTCCAGATCATTCACCAGTTGTCACTTGTCTGCTTCCTTTATCAGCGTCATCAGCTCAGAGGACAAATGACATACTGTATAAACATCTTTTGAGACACTTTAATTCTGGTGACAAAAGTTTATTTAAATGTAGTTTTCTGCATGAATCAGCTTTTAAAGATGTATACATAGAGAAACATTGAGTCATGTTTAGTTCTCTTGTCATGTCCATCAAGTGTTACATAACTGTTCAGAAACAAGGGATATACAATGACCTGTGAATTGATGTGGGAGGAGCCATCCAGGGACAGTGGATTGGTCTTTTAATGCGGTGTGAAGTGATCTGATTGGTCACTGTTTTGGGTGAACAGACTGATTATATCTTTTTCTTTGTTTTTCATTGGGATAGTCCCTTTTTTTATAATGTTTGGTAACTGTGGTAACAATGATGAAGATGATGCATGTGTGGGACTGTTAGCATTTTTATAAATTCTGACTGTGGGGAGAACAGGGATGATGGGTAGTTCTGTGTGTGTACATCTGTATGCCAGAGGTGAGTGTTGCACTATGTTAACTCTGTGTGTGTCAAGGGTCAGATTATTTATTTGTGTATCAGGTAATGGACTGACAGATGTTTGTTTATATTATATAAATCTATTAATTCAAAATGTCTATAAAACTCAAACAAACTTAACAAGCCTGGAGTGTTTTCCTGTGTGTGTGTTTAGTCATATGTTTAGTTTATTTTCAGAGACTAAAGACAGTAGCTGGTGACAGGTTAGAGGCGTGTAGAAGGTTTAAGAGGTTTTGGGGATTTAGTAGATTTAAAGGGTTTTGGGGGGTTGGGGGTTGGACAGCACAGGAGACTGGAGTTTATGAACCAAAAAATTAATAAAAACGAAAAGTGAACATAAATAAGTTTATTTGGTTTATTGTTAATATGAAAAAGAAGAGTGAGTAAGTAATTGCATGACCCCCATCGCTTATTCGACACCAGAAACAAACCGACTGAAAACTCGAAGGTTTGCTGATTTTCTCTCAGCTGCATGAGGAAGAATCACAAATGCCTTCAGTTCGAGCTAATGGTGGGTAATGCTAGCAAAAAAGATTTTGTCAGATGTCCTTTAACACTTTCATTGAAATAATGATGTAATGATCAGGTGTGGCCGCAGCAGGCATGTTAAGCAGAACAGTGCCACATCATCAACTGTTGATGACTCATCTTATTACAACACTGGCTGTTTATATTAGCCTTCTGTTAGCAAAGCCAACAAACGGCAGAGACTGAGACCTGTCATAGAGCCTCTTTGGTTTTTGAGGCTATTTTGGCCTTAATGATCACATAGATTTTTTTCATCAACATTAAAATTGCAAACAAAGAAAAAATAGGTACTTTATTTTAAACTTGGTAATATGAATAATCTAATCAAATACTGGATCCATTCATAATTATTAAACAAAAAACTATTCAATATGAATCCATGAACTATGGTCTGATCAGCTTCTTCTGAGTGAATTAAAACTTGCTCAGGAACATTTGTATTTGTTGACTGATTGATTAGTTGATTGAATATTTTTCCAGCAGGCTGAAAAAAAACACAAAGATCCACAAAGTCTCTGCTGGACTTCATTCTTCTCCTCAGGTCCTTCACACAGAACTGCACCATCACTGTCTTGGAGATGCTGGAGCAGCTCCTTCATGGTTTAAGTGCACACCTGAACACCTGGACAAGTAGATTCAGTCATCAGCTCCCATAGTCATTAATGTCTGATATAAAACCAACATTTTCTAAATGTTTGTTATATTGATGTTTGTTTTTCATATTGTTTAGATTTTATTAATAATAATTGTTTTATTGCATAGTTAAGGAAACTAACAGGAACCAATTTTACTGTGATTACATGAAAAATGATGATGATTTACTGCTTTGACCAGGAAAATGTCTTACATGTCTAATTTACTAGGTTTTCTAGTGTTTTGGTTGTTTGTCTCCTTTTGTGTCTAGTCCTGTTTTATTTTGAATTAGTTTCTCCTTGTTTCTTGTCTCCTTTTGCTTCCTCAACATATTTTGTGACAGGTAAAGTCAGTTGAATCTACTGTCATGAGATTTGTTTCCCCCCTCATTCATAAACTTGTGGATGTAAAATATGAAAAAGACACAAACACACACTGGCGTTTTTTCTAGGCTTCATCGTAATTTGATGAATCACTTTGTTTGACTGTGTTGGTTTAACTGGTTTTGGACAGTTGTCTTTCCCCTCCTGCCAAACTATAATCAACTCATAATGTTAGTCTGTATTTTAAGATGCCACCTGAAATAATTTAAATTAATGTAATAATGGGATTGTTTCTGGTAATTAAGTTGAACTTCACCTTGACAAAAAGTTATTTGAGCAGCCGTGTCTCTCTAAAGTTGTTGGTGCTGACAAAATGTAGCCTTATTCCCCACCAGTCTGGTCTGGTCTTATCTACAACACTAAGGGGTGTACTTGTTGTGTTAGTTTTGTTATGTTGAATTTGTTGTATCTGTGGTTGTTGTGATGTATTTGTTGCTGTGTTGTTGTAGTGTTGTTTTCGTTTTTGTTCTTGTATATTTGTTGTGGTGATGTTATAGTGTATTTGTGTTGTGACCTTACAGCTCAGTGGGCTGGAAGCGGCTCTCCTCTCTGTCTAGGATTCCGTGGTACATGCCAATCTCCTGCTCCAGCCGCTGTTTGTTGCTTAGCAATGTCTCGTAGTCACGGCGCTGCTGTTCAATCTCCCCGCGCACATCAGATAGCTCAGCCTCTAGCTTTGCCACCACTGAACCCAGATTCTGCAGCTCCATGTCATGCCAGTGTCGTGCATCGCTCAGTGAGTTCTCCAGACCGCGTTTCTGCAGCGTCAGTTCACACACCAGCTTAATGTTTCAAACGGTATGTTCAGGCTCAGGCAAATGTGTATTAATCATGCATCTCACCAGTGCTCTGAGGGACTCAGTTTCAGCCTGCAGGCTCTGGATTTTGCAGCCGGTGTTGCTACACTCGGCCTTCAATGCCTCCACCTGTTTCTCCTCTGGACTCAGCCTGCTGACACACTGTGCCTCCTGCATCACACAAAAACACACAGGTCAGCATAAGCCTACACAGCACATTACATCAGCAGCTGGACCTGAGAGGCCAGCTGTCCAAGTGAGATCACCTCACCTTACACTCCAGGTAGCTATCGGTGTCAGCTCGGTTCCTCTCAGTGACCTTCTCCCAGTGGTTCCTGATGTAGGCCAGGATTTGGTCCAGAGTGGTTGCTATTGGAGCATCAGGTTGGTCCACCTCACGTCCTGACATCTGACTGTAGAGAAGCCGCACATCCTGCAAAACCACAGATTAATAAACTTATCAATAACTAATATTTCTTTTGATTTCAGTGT